>JAQZBX010069867.1:0-15509 GCA_029593785.1 Cabassous unicinctus
TCTTTCTATGTTCCCTTGAAGGCAAAAGATTAGGTGAATCTCTATGGTTCAGTCCACACCATCGATCTGTCCAGATAGATGTCCCAAGCTTCTTACTCCACACACCCACAGCGCAGACACCCGTGCCGCACCCTGTCCACTCTCTGCCGTGATCTGGGAGCTGCTTGCAGTCGCCCTCCTAAGCCGACGCCATCTTTTTTCCACTCTGCAATTTCATCAATACATGTAAACCTTAATAAAATTTATGTATTAAAAATAACAGGTGTATATAAAAATCCATTTAACAGAAGGTCAGAAAATCCCTTTAAGTTGACAATATTTTAATGTGACACTATGTCTTATTCTTGTTAAATAATATTTTAGCACCTCTTTTTATGAGGTGAAAACACAACTTCTCTGTGATTTTCCCAAGGACACCTGGAAGACCCACACAAAAATTGAAGTATGAAGATATTATTTAGCATTTTATTTAAGAAGTAAAAATGTTAAAAAGTTTTCAGGAGGTTGAACACTTGGATAAATAGGATCACAAGTTAATATGACACAATACATAGTTCTTTTGTTTAATTAAAGTGACAATAAAATATTTTTAAAGTAAATATAGGAGATAACATGATGATAAAAACTTAAATTGAGAAGACCTGCCGCTTATAAATAACTAAGTACATGATAAAGTAAAAAAATTACAAGAAGTCATTTTGGTAGGCACTTTGGGGGAAGATAGTGGAGTAGGGAGCTCCAGGACTCAGTCTGCCCTCCCAAACAGCTATGAAACAGTCACAAACTGGTGAAACAACCTTAATGTGGTTCAGGAGACTAAAAGAATACTGAACATCATCCAGGGAAGAGAGGGAAGAAGATGCTGGTAAACTTTAGTAATGAACTTTTAGTAGCACTCTATGTGGCAGCTGCCAGTGCCCATCCACCACTCAGGGCATGAATCAGATGAAGAAGAGCTGAAAAAGTTTCATCAATTAAATTATCTATCCTAAAGGAAATTCTAAATGTCAAGAATAATTTGAAATAACAGTCAAAGAAGACCCATAACACAAAGCCAATTAACAATAAAACCTTAAGTGAGAGTGAAAAAACTGACTTTCATAGTACACTTACCAAGAAAATTCAATGGCCAGATACCAGAAAAATTTATAAGCCATAATAAGAAACAGGAAGATATGGCCCAGTCAGTGGAACAAAGTACAATTTCTGAGGAGACAAAGAACTTGGAAAAACAAATCAAATATTTTCAAACAAATCTCAATCAATTCAGGTTGATGAAGGAAAACATAACTAAAGAAATAAAGGATATTAAAAAGATATTATGTGAGCATAAAGAAGAATTTAAAAACATAAACACATAACAGAAATTATGGAAAAACAAGACACAGTAGAAGCTATATAGTTTGCACTAGAGGCATACAACCAGCAGATTTGAAGAGACAGAAGAAAAAAATCAGTGACCTAGAAGAGAGGACAATTGAAAACTCACAGAGAAGAGACAGAGAGAAGAATGGAAAAAAATTCTATAAGGTCTCAGGGTAATGAGTGACAGCACAAAGTGCACAAACATATACACTGGGGGTGTCCCAGAAAAAGAAGAGAAGGGTAAAGTTGCAGAAAGAATATTTGAGGAAATAATGGCCTAAGTTTTCTCAACTCTTGTGAAAGACATAAATATACATGTTCAAAAAGTGAAGCATATTTCAAGCAGAATAAGTCCTAATAGAAGTTAACCAAGACAAATAGTAATCAGCATGTCAAATGCCAAAGATAGAGAATCATGAAAGTAAAAGGTGATTCATCTTATACAATGTATCTTCAATAAGACTAAGTACCAATTTCTCATTAGAAACCATGGAGGCAAGAAGACAGTACTGAAAGATAAAAACTGCCAACAAAAACTCTTTATCTATCAAAATTGCCCTTCAAAAATGAGTGTTTAATATATTCATAGATAAACATAAACTGAGATTTGCCAACAAGAGACCTGTCCTACAAGAAATACTAAAGAGAATTCTGCAGGCTGAAAAGAAATGACAGGTGAGAGTTGCTTGAAAAAGAGTGTAGAAATGAAGATTATCAGTAAGGGTAACTAAAAGGGAAAAAGATGGGCAAAAGCCAAAGATATGACATATAAAAATCAGTGGACAAAGTGGCTGAAGAAAGTACTTCATTTACAGTAATAACATCAAATGTTAATGGATTAAAATCCCCAATCAAAAGAGATATTGGCAGAATGGATTAAAAAGTATGGTACAAATATATGCAGTTTGTAAATGACTCAACTGAAACATACACACACACACACAAAATTGAAAGTGAAAGGTTAAAATATATATATTCCATGCAAACAGTAACCAAAAAAAAAAGCTGGGGTACCTATACTACTATTGGATGAAATAGACTTTAAGTTCAAGACTTTACAAAAGACAAAGAAGGACTTGATATATTAACAATATAGGAAGTCTATAAACTATGAATAACAATCATAGTTATTTATGCATCTAACTAGCATACCCCAAAATACTTGAGGCAAACACTAGCAAAACTGAAGGGAGAAATAGATGTGTCTACAATAATACATGGAGTCTTAAAATACCACTCTCATCAATAGACAGAACATCTAGACAGGTCATAAATTATAAGGAAACAGAGAACTTGAATATTATGATAAATGAATCAGACCCCTTAGCTAGACTGACAAAGAACAGTCATTTCTCCTAAAGGGGAATATAAATATCTAACACACCAGAATGGCCACTATTAAAAACAAACAAACAAACAAACAAACAAAAAACAAACAGAAGTACAAGTGTTGGAAAGGATGTGGAGAAATAGCAACACTCATTCATTGCTGGTGTGAAAGTAAAATGGTATAGCTATTGTGGCATACAGTTTGGCAGTTCTGCAGTAAAATAAATATAGAATAACCATATAATCTGGTAATCCTGCTATAGGTATATACTCAGAAGAACTGTACAAAATTTCTATTTAGCTAATGGTACAGGTTTGGAAATGGGTGGTAGCAATGGTAGCACATTATCGTGAGTGTAGTCAACTGCACTAAAGTGTACAGGTGAATGTGGTTAAAAGGGGAGACTTTAGGATGTATACGTTACTAGAATATAAATTGAAGTATAAAACAAAGGATTTTACAATGGTGCACCCCATTGTAGACAAAGGACTGTAGTTAATAAAACAATAATAAGAATGTTCTTCCATGAATTATAACAAATATGCAGTATGTATACCAGGTGGTGGTAATAGGGTGGAAAAATAAATCTCATGGTAAATAATGAATGATAAATGGAACAATTTTAATACACTTTCATCAATTGTAACAAAGGTAAATTCTGTTAAAATTGTACAATTATATAGCAAGTGTTGTCATAAAAGTTATTGGATGTTTCAGCTCAATGCAATGTGTTGGTGGTGGGGTGCTGTATGGTAATCCAGTATTTTATGACTGAATGATTTCTAAGCTCACAACTGTTCTAATTAAGAAAAGATACTGACCTTTACTATAATATGTTACCATCAACTCAATCCATTTCCACATTTTGACAGTCAAGCTAATTAGAAATTCTTCATATATTATGCATCAGTACCCCTTCCCAGGCCTCTTCCTATCTCCTAGTAATTTATAACCCATGCATTTATTTATTCTTTGTATTTACTTCATATTAGTGAGACCATACAATATTTGTCCTTTTCTGTCTGGCTTATTTCACTCAGCCTAATTGCACCATTTGTATGCTACAGACCATAGTTAGTGGTAATAGTCTGATGATGTTGTTTCATAATTTGTACCAAATGTTCCACAACAATGTAATGTGCTGGTGGGGGGGTGTTACATGAGAATTCTACACATTATACATAAATGTTTTGCAAGTACATGACTTCTCTAATAAGAATATATAAATTTTTTGGAAAAAGTTACTGATTTTAAAATTAAAAAGCTATTTTGATAAAACATAGTCTTTCTGCCTCTTACATTGATTATTCAAAGAAATAAACCTTTACAACTTTTTATTAAGAATAGACTGATAATCCAAGAAAACTTTCATTTTAATAGAGAGAAATTTTAGTTTGCATCAGGATAGTATTTGGTACTAACACTCTCAAAAATTTTTATAGATATAGTCATCAAATCTTATTTATTGCAACCACAAAACAACAAATTCCTTCTGCAAAACTTCTGCAATTTTCTATGTCCTTTCAAGTTTTGTCATAGATTTCCTATTTCTCATGTTGTAACAACTAGTCTTTTATTTTAGGACAAAACTACTATCTTTTCCATTAATAAATATACATCCTGTTTAACTTATATATTAAGTTAACAAAATGATTTTGGAAAATGTCTTCAAGCTGATACTTTGCAAAACACAATTACTGTCACAATACAAATTGTCAAAATAATGACCCAAATTGGTTAAATGTAATATATACATTTAATGTTATATGTTTTTCATTTAATTATGCAGTAGCTATTATATTAACTTATTTGATTTGTAAGCCAATATATTTTAGGAAAGGACATCTCAAAAATATATGCCTTTTTTTTCATACTTCACATTGATAACCCAGAAGACATATATGTTTTCTTTTTAATTAACAATCTTAAAATTAGCATAGAAAAAGAATGTTTGTAGTTTAAATTTTTCAGCTATGAGGCAGAAAAAAATCAGATTTTGAAACATAGAAAGAAAATATAGAGATATAAAATTCATGCACTTGAGCTGAATTTTTGTCCATGCCCTACTGAATATTTCTTAATTTTAATCAGGATTTTGGTTTGGTTTTGGTAAAGAAGATATTTTAGGATTATTATACCTGCTAACAGTTTTGAATATGAATTAAAGAAGGCAAGTTATTTTTTTGTGGAGTCCTGCATATTTTTAAGTATACTGTTACAAATGTATAACCTTGTTTAAATTAAAACTTCACCACCATGGCTTTTATAACGCTAAGCTATTTTTAGTTTTAAATGTATATCTTTTAAGAAAGTGTTTGAGCAACCCATTTTAAACTAGATATTTTCTGTGCTAAATGCTCACTTATATCTTTCCTTTAAAAATGAACAATCTCATTTCCAATGTCCCTGTTGCTTGCAATATAGATAACTAGTGTCCTTTAAATTTTTCTTTTGGAGATGCTTCTATTTTGTATTGATTGCCAATAAAAGTGGTACTGATTGCCAGTAAAAGTGGCAATCAAGGACTCTTTCATAATGTTTTCATCCTTTTTGACTGGCTGTAATTGTAATGTTATGATTTTAAAATTTTTTATGGAGTTGTTTTTTGTTTGTTTGTTTGACTAGTCTGACCCATTTATTTAAAGAACAGCATTTTAATCAAATTTATGGGGTTTTTTTGTGTGTGTTTTGTTTTGTTTTATATTTTAAAAGATGCTTAGATTACATAAATGTTACACAAAAATTACGGGGATTTCATTGTTCCCCACCTCCCACACCACCCATAATATCCCACATAAACATCTTTCATTAGTGTGGCACATCACATATAATGGGTATACACATCCTGGGGCTTTGCCACTAACCATGGACCATGGTTCACATTATAGACCACACTGTCTCCCACACAGTTCTGCATGTTATATGCTGATGTAAAATGGCCTATATCTGTTGTTGTAATGTCACTCAGGATAATTACCAAGTCCTGAAAAAGCACCTGTATAACAACTGCTTTTCCCTTCACTGTCCCAAAAGCATCCACTGGCCACTGACTCCACCTCACTGTTGTAATTTCTTCCATTGCTTGAATCACATTATGTCTACAACAAAATACCATTAAGTCCACTCTAGTCCATAGCTCTTTCCCCAATGCTGAGGAGTTTGGGATGTGATGTCCACTCCACCTACAAGTAAGAGGAGGCTTATATCCCATGGATACGGTGGATGGGATTATCCTGCCTGCAGCTGCAGGCTCTCTGCATTCTCTGGGATGGCCGTTGTCCATCATCGTCTCCTCATCAGGTGACTTGGGTGAGTCCATTGAGTTGTAGAGTAGGAGTTGCAGCTCCACCAAGATGCCAGGCATAGCTGTCACATGGGCAGGCCAGAGCCTCCAAACTCTGGATGTACACCTACAAACTCCAGCATCACACATAGGTTTGAATAGAAGGGACTGATTGACCATGTGCAGGGAGGACTTATTTGAGTCCAGCTCTGTCACTCTCAGGAGCACTGATTCCAAAGTAGAGCCCACTGATAAGGCATCAATCTCTGGAACTATCCCCCCTTACATAGGACCTGGGTGTCTCCAGAGCCCTCAGGAGCCCCTTTGTGTGGGATGATATCCACTTTGGTGTTCTATGAGATCCTACTGAGGTGTGTGTAAGTGTTACCTCGGGGATGACCTCCCGACTCTCTTTCAAGTCTCTTAGCCACATGAACTCATTTGTCTTTACTTTTTCTCCCTTTTATTCATGGTCTTTTTCCAGTCATATTGCCAGTTGGCACTTGGTATTAATCCCTCATTGCCAGGGAGGCTCATTCCCGGGAGTTATTTCCCATGTTGGGGGGAAGGTAATGCATTCATATGGTGAGTTTGACTTGGAGAGAGGCCACATTTGAGCAACAAGGAGGCTCTCAGGTGGCAACCCTTAGGCACCCCGTAACAGTAGGCTAAGTTTCAATTACAAAAGCAAAGACTCATAAAGCTAGTCATCAATAACAAGAACCCATCAGTGGACCCTCCTCCTTTGCCAGACACTGCCCCTGCACTTGGGGGAATGTTTCTGCTCCCTTGGAGAATGTGGAAGAGCTCTCCAGGCTGGGAATTCAGTATTCCCTCATTTATTGAGTGATTGTCTACCCACTATGACCATGACCCACCCCTTGGTCATTTGAACAATTTTATATATCTTTCATGTATATTCAGGTGAACTTCCTCCCATGAAACCCCATCCCAGACACCCCCTACCAATTATCCTCTCCTGCCCTCTCTGTAACCCTTCTGTGATCCAAACCTTCCTTGAAGATGAAGCCCATATAATAGCCAAATTTAGTTAATAAGAAAGTGAAATAATAAAGATAAGTTTAAATATTAGAGATAAAATACATGAAAACTTAAAAAAAACTAGAAATAAAATAAAATTAAAGGATTGGGATATTCAAAAAATAGGAAAAAAACAGCAAAATTGGTTTAAAAAATTTTTAAACATTTTTCCTCTTATCACTGCATTATCAGGTGTCCAGTCTGTACTGTGGCACTTGCCACGTCTCATTCCCCAGTGCCTCCTGAATTTTCATTTGATTTTCAAAGAAGTTTTAGGTCACACCAAAGTCACACACAGAATACTAGAGACTCCCATATACCCAACTTCCTTCCCCATTCCTCACCCCATATTGAAACCTTTTTCATGTGGATGGTAGCATTGTTATAACTGTTATACAGATAGTGAAGCATAGCTACTAAACATTGTCAATGGTTTGCAGTATAGTTTACAATTTTGATGGTACAGTTTAATAATTTTTGATGATATTTACCATGTCCTGTGTCCATCACTGTAAGGTAATGGAAAACATTTCCTATGACCACTAAATACCCCCTGTTTGATCTTTTTGGTTCCTTCCTCCCCATCCCCCTGGGGCTCATGACACTCCACTGTCTTGACTCATTGGATGATAAGATTCATACTTACATGTAACAAGAGGTCTTGATATGCTGATTATCTTCTCCTATTAGGATCCACCCTTGTGCCTAAGAGACATCCACCTGTCTGTTTCTGGGTGAATCGGTCCTCCCACAGATGGGAGTCCATGTCCTTCCCACTCACCGTGTGGGTCTCCACTCCCCAACACAACACATTATGACAGAATGAACACTCACACACTCCCCGGAAGCCTTCTCCAGATGCACCTCTTCCTGAATGTCCCCCCAACCTACATCCTAAACCAGTGACACTACCTTGTCATATTGCCATAAGAACATTCCCACTCCTGCACTTTCAACTTCATACCCACAAATCCCATGTTCACCTAGTCCTTCTCCCATCCATCGCCCCAGGATCCTGGGTATTCTAACCCACCCTTCCTAATCTACACACCTGTCAACCCTGCACCACAAAACCCATTAATATCACTACCCACCTGTCCTATCCTTCAATATGCAACTATAGTCTATCACTTTACCATAGTTTATGTCCATATGCATAATGGCTGACAACCTTCTCTTCTCTTTCTCTCCCTTGTTAACCTATCTTTCAGACAATGGTTCTCAGAGACTGCTTACTTTCCTCAATTCAAATCAGTGAGGTTGTGATGGTTAGGCTAACGTGTCAACTCGGCCAGGTAATTGTGTCCAGGTGTTTGTTCCAGCAAGCACTGGGCTAATTGTAATACAAGAGCATTTATGGTCTTCAATCACGAGTGAGTTTACTGCATGGATGGCTGATTACATCTGCATCAATCAGGGAGATTACATCATCAATGGGTGGCGCTTTTATCCAATCAGTTGAATGACTTAAAAGGGGAAGTGATTTCAACATTCAGAGAGAATTTCCCAGCTCGTTGTTGGACAGGCAACTTCTCCCAGAAACTCATCAACGACCCTTCATCGGACTTTCATCGGAAACACTGGTTTGTAGTCTGCCTGTGGAAAATAGACTTGTGCATCCCCACGGTCACGTGAGAGACTCTTTTAAAATCTCATATTATTGACAGATATCTCCTGTTGATTCTGTTTCCCAAGAGAACCCTGACTAATACAGCTTGGTACTGAGAGTGGTTCTTGAGGAACAGAGTCTTAAACATGGAATGTCTGAGGTGGTTCTTGGAGTTTTGCAATTGGCTCTCTACTCTAATTGGACTCAGGGGTACTAATGACTCCCTTTCCAATAATGAGGTTGCTAACAGTCCCTGGCATGAGCTGGCAATGGAGATATGAAAAATAGCGTCATTGGATTCCCCTACTTCCATGCTTATAAGAAACAAGGATCTGGGTGAGAGTGTTTTCAACACCTTAACAGAATTTTGTGGAGTGAAGAAATATAATGATGTTGGCTGGCTCCTCCTAGATACTCTGGATACAGTTACAAAAGAAAGAGATGAGCTAAAGTCTTCAAATTTGAAACTTAAATGCCGCATGGATGATATGAAAGTTTCTACGTGTGCCTTGAAAGAAAATCTTGTCTCCTGTAGCCACAGACTTGAGATATCTGAGAATCAAACCCACACTCTCATTGTGCGGGTAGCAGAATTACAGAGGAAATTAAAATCTCAACCTTGCAGGGTTTCTGCAATTAAAGTGAAGGCATTGATTGGAAAGGACTGGAACCCTGAGGATTAGGATGGAGACATATGGGATGATGATAATACAGGTGGGGACACGGGAAACCTAAATTCTGCTGAAACTTTACCAGATAAACCTGCGATGGCCTGCCCTGTGGAGCCCAAACCTTGTCAACCTTGTATCATCCAGCCTCCTGCCTGCCCCAGAGAGTCTGGACCTCCTCCCAGCCATGAGGCAGGTACCAGCCAATCTGCAGCATGCACTGCCCAACTTCCAGTCTACCCTGAGGAATCTGTCTTCCAACCCCTGCCTGAAGAGAATAATCCTGTCTCACCAGAAGAAAATGCAAAGGAATACCCTCAGGTCAGTAGCCTGCAAGACATCTCTAAACCTTCTCCTTACCCACACCCCACACCCCTCTTGTCTTCAAGACCCATTACTAGACTAAAATCACAACAAGCCTCCAAAGGTGAAATACAAAGTGTGACCCATGAGGAAGTACACTATACTCTGAAAGAACTGCATCAGTTTTCCAACTTATATAGACAGAAATCAGGGGAATATGTGTGGGAATGGATACTAAGGGTATGGGATAATGGTGGAAGGAATATAAAGTTGGATCAGGCTTAATTTATTGATATGGGCCCACTAAGCAAAGATTCTGGATTCAACGCTGTAGCTCGAGGGGTTAGAAAGAGCTCTAACAGTTTGTTTGGGTGGCTGACTAAAGCATGGACCAAACGATGGCCTAGCATGTCTGATGTTGAGATGCCTGATTTGCCGTGGTATACAGTAGATGAGGGGATTCAAAGGCTTAGAGAGATTGGAATGCTAGAATGGATTTATCATTTGAGACCTGCCCACCCATCCCAGGAATGTCCAGAGGACACACCTTTAACTAGGACTGTGAGGAATAAATTTGTAAGACTAACCCCATCTTCTCTGAAGAGCTCTGTGGTTGCTCTTCTCTGCAGTCCAGATATTACTGTAGGGGGTGCTATAATGGAATTGGAATCCTTAAATATTATGGGGATGATTGGATCTCGGCCCGGTAAAAGTCAAGTATGGCCGTTAATGGCCAAAGACAAGGTGGGCGTGACTACCGCAATGAAAGACAGATTCAAAAGAGCACACAGAATAGTCTGAGTCGCATGGAGTTATGGCATTGGCTAATAGATCATGGGGTACGCAGAAGTGAAATACATGGGCAGTCTACTAAATTTCTTCTGCATCTTTATAAGCAGAAGAGTTCTAGATCAAGTGAACAAAATCCTAACTCTAATTACAGATGCAGAGAATCACAGCCCCTTAATCAATTCCCAGACTTGAGACAGTTTACAGACCCAGAGCCCCTTGAATGAGGAGAAGACCAGGTCCCCTTGGGGAAGGATCCTGTTAAACTGCCAAAAATTTATACAGTTAATCTTCCTCCCACCTTTCCCCAGGGAGACCTACGGCCTTTTGCCAGAGTAACTGAGAATTGGGGAAAAGGAAATGATCAGACATTTTGGGGATTATTAGACACTGGCTCAGAAGTCACATTAATTCCAGGAGACCCAAAGCATCACTGTTGTCCACCAGTCAGAGTATGGGCTTATGGAGGCCAGGTGATTGATGGAGTTTTAGCTCAGGTCCATCTCACAGTGTGTCCAGTGGGTCCCCAGACCCATCCTGTGGTTATTTCTCCAGTTCCAGAATGCATAATTGGAATAGACATACTCAGTAACTGGCAGAATCCCCACATTGGATCCCTGATTCATGGAGTGAGGGCTATTATGGTTGGAAAGGCCAAGTGGAAGCCTCTAGAACTGCCCCTACCTAGCAAAATAGTAAATCAAAGGCAATACCAGATTCCTGGAGGTATTGCAGATATTAGTGCCACCATCAAGGATTTGAAGGATGCAGGAGTGGTGATTCCCACCACATCCCCATTCAACTCTCCTATTTGGCCTGTGCAGAAGACAGATAGATCTTGGAGAATGACAGTAGATTATCGTAAACTTAACCAGGTGGTGACTCCAATTGCAGCTGCTGTCCCAGATGTGGTATCACTGCTTGAGCAAATCAACACTTCCCTTGGTACCTGATATGCAGCTGTTGATCTGGCAAATGCTGTTTATCAATTGCCATTAGTAAGGACCACCAGAAACAGTTTGCTTTCAGCTGGCAAGGTCAGTAGTATACTTTCACTGTCCTGCCTCAGGGGTATATCAACTCTCCAGCCCTATGTCTTAATATTGTCCACAGGGACTTTGATCATCTCTCCCTCCCACAAGACATCACACTGGTCCATTATATTGATGATATCATGTTGATAGGACCTACTGAGCAAGAAGTAGCAAAGACTCTATATTTATTGGTAAGGCATTTGCATGAGAGAGGATGGGAGATAAATCCAAAAAAATACAGGGTCCTTCCACCTCAGTGAAATTTCTAGGTGTCCAGTGGTGTGGGGCCTGTCAAGATATCCCTTCTAAAGTAAAGGATAAGCTGTTGCACCTGGTCCCTCCTATGACCAAAAAAGAGGCACAACGCTTAGTTGGCCTCTTTGGATTTTGGAGACAACACATTCCTTATTTGGGTGTGTTACTGCAGCCCATTTATTGAGTGACCAGAAAGGCTGCTAGATTTGATTGGGGCCTGGAACAAGAGGAAGCCCTGTGACAGGTCCAGGCTGCTGTGCAAGCTGCACTACCACTTGGTCCATATGATCCAGCAGATCCAATGGTGCTGGAAGTTTCATTGGCAAAGAGAGATGGTGTCTGGAGCCTTTGGCAGGCGACTATAGGGGAATCACAATGCAGACCCTTAGGATTTTGGAGCAAAGCCTTGCCATCCTCTGCAGATAACTACTCCTCTTTTGAGAAGCAGCTTTGGCTTGCTACTGGGTCTTAGTAAAGACTGAATGCTTAACCATGGGCCATCAAGTTACCATGAGACCTGAGTTGCCTATCATGAGCTGGGTATTTTCTGACCCACCAAACCATAAAGTTGGGTGTGCACAGCAGCACTCCATAATAAAGTGGAAGTGGTGTATATGTGATAGGGCTCAAGCAGGTCCTGAAGGCACAAGTAAGTTACATGAGGAAGTAGCCCAAATGCCCATGGTCACTACCCCTGCCATGTTACCTTCTCTTTCCCAGGCCACAGTTTGGCCTCTTGGGGAGTCCCTACAATCAGTTGACTGAGGATGAGAAAACTCGGGCCTGGTTTACAGATGGTTCTGCACGATATGCAGGTACCACCAGAAAGTGGATAGCTGCAGCACTGCAGCCCTTTTCTGGGACATCCTTCAAGGATAGTGGTGAAGGCAATTCCTCCCAGTGGGCAGAACTTCGAGCAGTGCATCTAGTTGTTCATTTTGCTTGGAAGAAGAAATTGCCAGAGGTGTGTTCATACACTGATTCATGGGCTGTTGCCAATGGTTTGGCTGGATGGTCAGTGACTTGGAAGGAACATGATTGGAAAATCGGTGACAAGGAGGTCTGGGGAAGAGCTATGTGGATAGATCTTTCTAAGTGGGCAAAAAACATGAACATATTTGTGTCCCACGTGAATGCTCACCAGAGGGTGACTGCAGCAGAGGAAGAGTTTATTAATCAAGTGGATAAGATTACCTGCTCTGTGGCTAATGCTCAACCTCTTTCCCCAGCCACTCCTGTCATTGCCCAATGGGCTCATTAGCAAAGTGGCCATGGAGGTAAGGATGGAGGTTATGCATGGGCTCAGCAACATGGACTTCCCCTCTACAAGGCTGACTTGGCTACAGCCACTGCTGAATGCTCAATCTGCCAGCAGCAGAGACCCACACTCAGCCCCAGATATTGCACCATTCCTCGAGGTGACCAGCCTGCTACCTGGTGGCAGGTGGACTCCATTGGGCCACTTCCACCTTGGAAGGGGCAGCAATTTGTTTTAACTGGAATAGACACATACTCTGGCTATGGGTTTGCATTTCCGGCACACAATGCTTCTTCCAAAACTACCATCCATGGACTTACCGAATGTCTTATCTACTGCCATGGCATTCCACACAGCATTGCTTCTGATCAAGGAACCGATTTCACAGCAAATGATGTGCAGGAATAGGCACATGCCCATGGAATTCACTGGTCTTACCATGTTCCCCATCACCCTGAAGCAGCTGGATTAATAGAACAGTGGAATGGCCTTTTGAACACTCAATTACAGTGCCCACTAGGTGGCAATACCTTGCAGGGCTGGGGCAATGTTCTCCAGGAGGCTGTGTATGCTCTGAATCAGCATCCTCTCTATGGTGCTGTTTCTCCCATAGCCAGGATTCATGGGTCCAGGAATCAAGGGGTGGAAATGGGAGTGGCACCTCTCACTATTACCCTTAATGACCCACTAGGAAAATTTTTGCTTCCTGTCCCTGCTACCTTAAGTTCTGCTGGTCTACAGGTTTTAGTCCCAAAAGGAGGAGTGCTGCCACCAAGGAACATAACAATGATTCCATTGCACTGGAAGTTAAGACTGCCACCTGGCCACTTTGGGCTCCTCTTACCTGGGAATCAACAGTCAAAGAAGTGAATTACTGTACTGGCTGGGTAATTGATCCGGACTATCAAGGGGAAATAGGACTACATCTACATAATGGGGATAAAAAGGAGTTTGCCTGGAATGCAGGAGATCCTCTAGGGCGTCTCTTAGTCCTGCCATGCCCTGTGATTAAAGTTAATGGAAAATTGCAACAAACCAATTCAAGCAGGACTAACAATGGCCCAGAATCTTCGGGAATGAAAGTTTGGGTCACCCCACCAGGCAAAGAACCACGGCCAGCCGAAGTGCTTGCTGAAGGTAACGGGAACATGGAATGGGTAGTGGAAGAAGGTAGTGATAAAAATGAACTTCGACCACATGACTAGTTACAGAAATGAGGACTGTAATAGTCATGAACCTTTCTTCCATGTTTCGTTATGAGCATGATTGTATATGTACACAAAATGAATTTCTTTGTTTTCTTCCCCAACCTTTTCCCCTATCATGAAAAGTTGTATTAATTCCATGGCATAATATTTAAGGATGTCATGTTTAAGAGTGAATATTACCCAAGGACTTGCACCCTGTTTTGTGGGGAATTAATGTGTTTCCAGTTGTATGCCAGGGAGTTGAACATTCTTAGGTGGAAATATATATGTATGCTTGTCTGTTATTGTTTTTACTTTGAGACTAAGTATGGTTTAGGGTAATGTGTATGACAGCTGAATTGACAAGGGGTGGACTGTGATGGTTAAGCTAATGTGTCAAGTCACCCAGGTAATTGTGTCCAGGTGTTTCTTCCAGCAAGCACTGGGCTAATTGTAATACAAGAGCATTTATGGACTTCAATCACCAGTGAGTTTACTGCGTGGATGGCTGATTACATCTGCATCAATCAGGGAGATTACATCACCAATGGGTGGCGCTTTTATCCAATCAGTTGAATGACTTAAAAGGGGAAGTGATTTCAACATTCAGAGAGAATTTCCCAGCTCATCATTGGACAGGCAACTTCTCCCAGAAACTCTTCAACGACCCTTCATCAGACTTTCATTGGAGCCACTGGTTTGCAGCCTGCCTGTGGAACCTGGACTTGTGCATCCCCACGGTCGCGTGAGAGACTCTTTTAAAATCTCATATTATTGACAGATATCTCCTGTTGATTCTATTTCCCGAGAGAACCCTGACTAATACAGGGGTCATATACTGTTCATCCTTCAATGCCTGGCTTGCTTCATTCAACATAAGGTCTTCAAGATTCATCCATGTTATTCCGTGTGTTAGCACTTTATTGCTTCTTACAGCTGAGTAATATTCCATTGTATGTATGTACCACATTTTGCTTATCCATTCATCTGCTGATGGGCACCGGGGCTGATTCCAACTTTTGGCAATGGTGAACAATGCTGCTATGAACATTGGTGTGTGGCGGCCATCAACGGAGGTGCTTAGCTCTCGTCAAGACCGACTACGAGACAAGGTCCGTGGCTGGTCAAGAAGGGATCAAGGATACCCGACTTGCAGAGGAGAGCTAAGCACTTCAAGACTTGGAGTCTAATTTCACCCTGTTTATACTCTTACAAAGGCCATTTTTTAAGCTCCTTGAGAAATATGCCTCATTGGGTGCTGGACTGGTTAGTCAATAACGGGCAACTGGACCCCCCCCTCCCTCTTTCTGCGGCAAAGCCGCTGGGTCAACCTAAGACAGGGGCCTGGCCAAGTGCTGCCATGGTTTCCAACGACGGGTAAGACCCA
>JAQZBX010069868.1:0-15521 GCA_029593785.1 Cabassous unicinctus
TTTTACCAGGATGTCCCGGGGATTGAACCCGGGTCTCTCCATATGGCAGATGGATGCCGAACCACTTGAGCCATATCCGTCCCCCAGTACTTACCTTTAACAGGCCTAGGGTTGCCCTTGCAGACGTGGGGAGACATGGGATTTCCTTAGCTCGTGGACTGGCCATGCTGGGGAGAACCTACCCCAAGCCAGGGTCTAAGGGTATGACTGGGTGGTGACCTGATCTGAGGAGCAGACAGAAGGACAGAGACAGAGGGCAGGCTGTGAAAGTAGCTCATCTATTGTATAGATTAAAAGAAATCCAAGGGAAGCGGATGTGGCTCAAGCAATTGGGTTCCCGCCTACCACACGGGAGGTCCCTGGTTCAGTTCCCGCTGCCTCCTGGAGAAGGCAAGCTGGCGCAACCAGCAGGAGTGGCAAGCTAGCACAGCAAGATGACACAACAAAGAGACAGAGGAAAGACAATGAAGAGACACAACAAATCAGGGAGCTGAGGTGCCTCAAGTGATTGAGTGCCTCTCTCCCATGTGGAAGGTCCCAGGTTCGGTTCCCGGTGCCTCCTAAAGAGAAGACAAACAGACACAGAGAGCACACAGCAGATGGACACAGAGCAGACAGCAACCACACACAATGAAGGGGGGGAATAAATAAATAAAATAAATCTTTAAAGAAAAAGAAGAAGAAAGAAATCCAAGCCAGGACCTTTGTCTTGACACCTTCTAAAGAAGGACTCACTATATCTTAAACTGTTAAGAAAACTGTTTTCTGTCTGGTCCCAACAACTTTTTTAATTGTAGAAACGGCGGTCTTGTTCTCACTCTGACCCTCCTCCTTGGCTCCACCGCACTGCCACAGGGGCCTTCTTGACTGTACTTGCTCCCAGTAAACTTGAAGCTGAAACTCCCAGAAGCCCCACCCCTCTCCCGGATGGTTCCGCAGCTGAGAAGGAGCTGCTGCATGCCTGGTCCATCCTCCTCCCAGCCATACAAGCCCCAACATACTTCCTTCCCTTTGGTGCCAGATGCCACGGATTGCTACCCAGGGTGTGGCTGGGCCCCTCCTTTCCTAGTTGGGATTCATCTTTTTGAAATTATCTGATGCAGAAAGCTGCCTTTGCTTAGGGACCCAACACGTGCCACCTTCTATGTTTTAGTTTGTGTCCCTTGAAATGCTCCTGTGGATTTCTAGGTTTGATAGGATTTTGTTCAGTTGTATCCCTAACCTGGGACGTAGGTAAATACTTCCTGAGCAGTACCTTGAGGATGAGTGGTGTGTCTTCTGATCCAATGGACCGTTAATTCCCCTTGCTACCAGTATGGTTTGCCTGTCTACTCCCCTGGCTTTCTGCTCTGTCCGTTGTTTGCCCCCAATGTTCATCTGTCCTCCCAGCCTCTGATCTCTCAAGGGGGGTGATGCTTTTGTCTTTTGGTGGCCACATACCCAGTGTGCCATTAAAGCAGAGTTACATGGCTCAAAAACTTGACTTGGCTGTCCTCAGTCTCAAAAAGTTGTCTCCTTTGTCCTTGTCTGACTCCAAGCTCCGCTCCTAAAATATCAACTTGAAGCAGAGGCACTCTTCTTGTGGGAAGCCTTTAAGTAAGAAGCACAGCCAACTGCCTCCCCACCCCAGTCTAGGGATTGATTGAAATCCTTGGTGTGTGGGCAGCCCACTCCTGACACCCTGGAAATGGGAAAAAGAGGATTGGAGTGGATCTCTTAGTCCTTAGTCAAGTGTCCTTTGTCAAACTTAAGATTACCCTCAGAATAGTCCAGTAACAAAAGTCTCCCCTTTGGACATGATTCCTGGCCAGAGTTTTGCATTTACATTGTGGTCAAGTTGGTCAAAGCATGTTCCGTGTGACAGAACATAAACAGCCGTGCCAAATGATGTCGGCATTGTTTTTGTCAGATTTTTCAGATAGAAAATGAGACTGTTTCCTCCCCTTCCTTGCCTTTTCTTCCTGCAAGGCTAGTTTGAACGGACTTCATTTGTCTTGGCAGATTTTCCTGTTTAACCCTTTCCTTTAAAAACCTTCTCTGGTCAGTAAGCTGTCTGGGAGCGAAGGCAGTTCCCCTGCATCCAGAGCGGCCCCACCAACTTCCGCCCATTTTCTGATAAATTGAGTGTTTCCATCCCTGGACAGGCAGCGTGCCCGTGGCAATGGCCCAATCCTGACCAACAGGATACAACTGAAGGAAATGCGCTGGCAATGGGCTTTCTCTAGGGTGTGTGTGTGTAAAGCACCCCGTGCCAGGCATATGAACCATGAAGGGGGCTGAGGGGGTACAGCGTTGGGTTCACTGAGTTCTCCCACTGAGCCTCGGGGTCACCAACGTAGCTCTCAGACCACGCACCAACCTCATTTCTGCCAAACCAGGGCAATTTCATTCTGGACCTTGGACGTATTTTGACAGAAGTAACCCAGACTTGCTGCTTTCTTGGTAATTTGAAGTGACTCACATCCATCTCAGAAAAACCTTGTCTGTTTTAACTGTCACTTTGATGCCTCCCAAGAGGGATTCCTAGGCCCGGCATGCCAGTTGCTTTTGAAGAGGCAGTGTCGTCTGGTGGTTAAGAGCACAACTTCCTGGGCTCTTGTGAGAATTAAACGAGACCACTGATTGATTGAGGGGCCTAGCAAACTAGTCCTAAAATGTAATTTGTACATGTTCTATCCTGGTGCTTGGCCCATTGCTTGATACATAACAAGTGAGCAATAAGTTATTTGTGGAATAAATTAATGAATTGACTGTATAATAATTCTGTCCTTTTGACTTAGGATTTAGGAGCAGGAGGCTAGTGGTTAAGGGAAGGCTGCAGGAGGAAAGGTGAAAGTTTGGGTTTAAAATTGTTTGAGTATTGCATCGAGTGTTGGCATCTCCTCCTCCCTACCCCACAGCCGTCTTTGGTTGCCGCTGTAGTCCCTTTATTAGGTCTTGGTTTGCTGCCTCCCTTTCTGACACGGAGTCCATACATTGAAACTAACTGGAGTGAGCAGCTTTAGAGTTGGGGGTTAAAACACTGCAACCAGAGTCGGCTGTGCACTGAAGTAAAACTGAAGACTGGCAGATTAGAAAGGAGAGAGAGTGTGTGTGTTTCATCAATACTTGAGCACCAACTGGGGACCAGGCACTGACTGTCCCAGGTGCTCGGGAGCACAGTGTGAAGAAGAGTTCAGGAGACCATAGAACGGCAGATTTGTCCTCATTGGCCAGGAGCAGTAGGGTGAAGGAAGACTTCTTTGAACTGAGACCTGAAACCCGCATGGGGCTCACCAGGCAAAAGTGGGGTAGGTAAGGCAAAGGCCCTGGTGCAGGGAGGAGTGGGGCAGCTCTGGAGAGCAGAGGGACGGATTTGGAAGGCATTGGTTGACTAAGCTGCCACCTAATGTAAGCTGCAGGATTGCCTTGTCCAGCAGAAGTCCCTGGTCTGGAGCGTTCCAGGCCCTCTGCTCAGAGTGCCCTCCCTGTGCCTAATGTTCCTGGAGCAGGGACGAAAAGGTGACATTGAAATTTGGCAGCATCCAGATGCCTGAGGCGGCCTTTGCTGCTGGAGTTTTCGGGTGTGCTTTGTGGGGCTCGTTCAGGAAGGCCTGCTGGAGCATTGTTGGCTGTAAATAACCTCCCTTCTCTCGTCCAGGATTTTGTACTTCTCTGCCGAGCAGATCCTCCTGGCTCAAATGGCAGCTTATCCAGCTTCATGGATCCACATTGTTTTTACTTCCTTCCTCTGCTCCAGTCACAGCTTCAGTGGTAGCTGAACTTTTATATTCTCTGCAGGGGAAACCACATGCCAGGCTCTGTGATTCCCCATCCCTGCTGCTGACTTACAGCCAAGTCTCTGCCACCGTTGATTGAAAAACCAAAATTGGCAGGTGGGGTGTGTGTCCTTGGCTCATTGTCCTCTGGGGACAACCCCCCACTTGCTGTGGCCACCTAGTGCTCTGGTTGATGGGGGTTAGTCTCAGGTGAAGCTGGGGGTGGAGGGGTAGAGGCAGTCAGAAGAGAACAGCCTCGCCTCTGAGTTTGGTTTCTGTGACCGGGTCAGTGTTTGAACATTTCTCACTCTTTCCTCCCCTTCCCATCTTCTCCTTGGCTTGTGTTGGGAAGCTGTGGGTTGTTTTGTTTTCTTTTTCCTTGTTTTTTGAGTTGGACTTGAACTAGGGATTTGAGGAGGTTTACCTGGTCTTTTCTCCTAGGAACTGCTTCTCCTTTCCTAGGTGAGGTGCTTTGTTTTCATCTACCTAAGGAACTGGGTGAAACTCCCTCCGCCTGTACTGTCTTGACGGGTGTGTGCTGTCGCGTTCAGGGGGCTCCGGTTATGTGTCTCTGGGCTGTGGGCTCCATGCTTCCCGAAGGCCACAGACACTGCCTGGTAAATAGAGCCCTTGATCTCCGGGCTGAGTTCATGACTAAAACCAGCTGAGAACATCTGCCTGGAGGCCAGAGGGATGGACTCGTACAAGTCAAGACAGGCATCCCCTGTGCATTCCACACACTGCTTTGGGGAAACAAAAGAGTGACAGTGGTCTCTTGTTGCTTTCACTTGTGTCCTTGTAACCCCCTCTCCCCCAGCCCTTGTTAGTGGCATAGTGAGACTCTCCCTCCCTGTAGCAGCTTTTGTAAAACCGGTTTCTTCACCTACTGGCTGTTTAATAATATAACCCTTTCTTGTCTCTCCTTAGCGCTGTCGTTTTCAATATTTCACCTAGTGTTTTTTCTGACACCATGACTGGCTTCCAAGGTAACTGTTGTGGGTATTGGGTTCATTTTCATACTGAAAAATTCCTGATACCTGAGGCAAGACTGGTAGGAGGACGTACGTCACTGTGGGTCTTCGTCTGGAGTGTGATTCTTTTTCTCTGTCCTGGCCTCCCCAGGAGGTCATAATGGAGTACCGTCATTGCGGTTTGAATAGAGGCTGCTTTCATGGCATGGTGCTTGACTGGCCTCACTGGACAGCTGAGGGTAAATGGTTCTGAAACGCATCGCTGGGGCATTAGTCACCCATCCTCAGTGGTCTTGGCCAGACGCCCTGCCTCACCTTCCTTGCTGAGCTTTTCTCCCCATTGCTTGAAAGTCCTGATCCTGTGGTCATTGGCCCTTGGGGGTGAGGCTTAACCAAGCCCTTCACCTTTTGTGTGCTCAGGGCAGGGCGTGGTGTTCAGCTGCTTTGACTGAGTGGACACTTGAGAATCTAAAGTTTAGATCCAGAAGAACTTGGGTTGTTGTCTGTCTCAGCAAGGAGTTTCTTCAGGGGAGCCTGTCTGTTCCAGATTCCCACTTGGCACAGGGACACCGACACCCAGGGGCTCAGCAGGCTCCCAGCCCAGCTCGTTCACCTCAGAGGCCGAAGAATTAAATTCTAAAACATAACGACGCATGGCCACCAGGAGGCACAGACTTCCCTGCTTTGATTCTCCAGAGTCTTCCAAGTCCCCAGGGTGCCTGTGACATCAGTGGGGAATCTGAACAGATTCCAGAGTCTTTGCAGGGAACCTTGTACGTGTTTCTGGCCACTTCCTGAGACATGCTGAGTTTTATGGCTGCAATCTGAGACAGTTCATTTATAAGTTTGGCTTGTCTCTGAAGGCAGGAGAACCTTCTCACACTTAGATTTGGGCCCACGTTCCATTGGTCGTTGCCTCACCTGGAGGCTCTGAAAGGCAGGGGCACTGTGGAGCTGGAGTCCTCTGTTTGGGGAATTGGGGCAGGGGGACGTACTTCTGTGGATGTTGGGTTTGGGATCAAGAATCTGTAACTCTGTGGGCTTAAGGTGCACACCCCCCCTATTTTTGTGCTGAGAGAAAAGCCAAGACTAGAGTAGGTAGCAAATTGAAACCATCTACTCAGTTTGTCTTTCTATCTTTTTTGGTTTGTTTGTTTGTTTAGTTTAGTTTAGAAAGATTAATTCTGGGAGAATGGAGAACTGAGCAGAAAAGGGGAATACTAAAAGGGGGCGGGGGGCAGAGATACTTCCTGTCTATGATTTTTGCCCCATCATCTTCCAGAGACATGACTAAACAGCCTCAGCTGAGCCAGGCAGGCACCTTGTGAAATGCGGGAACCCACCGCCTTCCCCATTGCTGGGGTCACACAAGCTGCAGGAAGCCGACCTTTTGCTCTACCCCCCCAGCCCCAGCAGCTCCTGAAGTAAACAAGCATTGTCCCCTTTGAAGAGACATTGCATGTCTGGTGACCAACTTCGTATGACTCTGTGGGAGGTACTGGAATTCCGGTGTGGATAACTTGCCTCCTTCCTCGGCTCCTCTTTGTAGTCCAGGAGGAGGGAGCCATGCTTTGGGAACAACGGCACATGGAGGCCTTCAGGAGAGCTCTAGGAGGTGGTAATGAGTCCATCCCTCCCTCTTTGTACCAGCCAACTGGCTGGGGAAGGAGTAGGGTGGGCCCAGCTGATGTTTTCCCACAATTAGCCCCCAGAAAGTTGTCTCCTCGAGGGAAATTGAAGGACATTTTACAGCCCCTCCTCTTGTTACTGACAATGGGAGACACTGATCTCTTCAGAGTCACTGCTACAAAGCGATTGGTGTTGGTTCCCTGAGAGACGGACACTCCCTATAAAGCAGCTGATTTGTGACTCCAACCTGAATGTGGCGCCTCGCAGCCCTGCCCTCCCCCAGCCAGCCCAGTGCCCTCTTTGCCCACCTGATAGGGGAGGGTGGCTGGCAGAGACGGGTTGCTAAGCAGCCTGGCCTGGACATCACGCCCCCCCAGGTTGGATGAATAGCTGCAGTGTTCAGAAGAATGAGGGGGTTTTGGCCTGTCACAGAGTCAGGAGGGCCTTTTGGGGGAAGGGGCTAAGAACGACTACTCGAGTCTTGGCGAGGAGCTGTACCTCGGGGGGTGGGAGGTAGAGTTTGGTAGCCTTCTTTCTCCATCCTCCCTGAGACCGATCTTGGTGTAGTGTTTCTTGTAAGTGGAGTGTCCACAGAGCTCTGGCTGCTTTCATGTGCAGGTCTTGTTGCATAGTTGTTACCATCTTACAAGAACTTCTTCAGTCTCACCTCCTTCACTCCCCAAGGGGAGAGGAGATGAGATCCACCAACTTTCTGTGAATTCAGCATTTGCCTTTTGATCATTGGCATGTGGTGGTACTTGGGGTCTCTGGTTTGAGGGGCTAGGTATCGGCAGCCCAGAAATGGGATAGTGGAGGCAAGGCCCCATCAGTGTGCCGGGAGCTTGGGGTGTGGACCTGGGGCTTGAGGTGAAGAGCTTACTCTGGAGCAGTCCAGAGCCATCTGATGAGCTGGGCTTCAGAGCAAACCCAGCAGCCATCTGATAAGAGGCCTTTGCTTCTGGGTTCCTGCCCATGGCTGGCACTGAAGGATGAGTCAAGTAGGTGTTGTGGGACAGCAGTTTGAACTGAGGATCGGGGAGAGCTTTTCTTCAGAGGACACAAAGCCAGTGTGGCGCGCGCCGTGAGGGGAAAGCCAAGGAGAACCAGAGAGGGCGGCCGTGGTGCTTCCAGTCACTGGCTGCGGGCTGGGAGCTGCCTTTATCGTTAGGATAGTCTCCCTTCTTTGATGAAACTAGAGATCTCCCGGGAGCAGCCGATCTTTTGTGTTTTTGTCGTGGGATGCAAATGTTCTAAAGTAGTTGCTTCTGTCCTTGGTACCAAGTAGAGGCAGTCGTGCTCCAGCAGGAGGGTGGCAGGCCTGGAGCCGTGTGCTCAAGGGTGAAGGTCGCAGCGGCAGGGTGGCAGTTGTGGTGGGACTGCTGGCTTTTCCTCTCTCAGGCATTGGTGGGTGTTGGTCGCTGCCAGAGGCCGTGGAGGAGAGACCAGGTGGAGATCCAGAGCATCCCACCCACTCTGGTGAGGGAGAAAGGGGGCCAGGAGGATTCGGGGTCCCGCCAGGCCCCAGGAGCGTTGGCCCACTGTCTCTGTTCTTTGCGGTCCATTTACTTTTTCTCTTTGTTTTCAAGTGCTGCGTGGTCTCAGTGCAGAGGGTGCCTGCAGATCAGGGGCCCCAGTCTCACCTCCTATTTCTATTTCTCTTTTGCAGGATAACGCAGAAGTAGAAAAGCGAGATCCCCAGGAATTAGTCGGTGAGTACCCCCAGAGCGAGCCACCAGGGCCTGTCTCTGGGCCTTGCGCTGAGTGTGCTGGCGCCCAGCCACGTGGGCCTGTTCTCCCAGGGGGCATCTCTCTGCTTCCGCCAACACAGCTGCTCTGGTGTGAGTGTCGTCTCTTATCCTCCCTCGCAGGGCCGTTGGCATTTCCCAGAATGTCTGGGTGAGACACTCTGGGAACAATTCTTCTTTTAAAATCGTATTCATAATGCATTTTATTGGGATTTTGGTCAGTTGCCAGTGTTGTCAAGAGGGGATTCAGGGGCCCCGCTCAGCAGGAAGCTCCCTTCTCATCTTTGCTGCAGTTTGTCTCCCTTGTGCCCGGGGCCCAGTCCTCTGTCTTTGTGGCATCGTCATGTTGCTCAAGGAGTGAACATGTGGCCTCAGCTGGCACTCTGCCCTGTGCCCAGATGGGAACATGCCTCACAGCCCTAAAGTCTGGGAACCTGTGTCTTGGGAAACGAAGGGAGGTTATGTTTCTGGAAAATGGCTCCCATTTCATCCAAGTCTGTGTTAACCCCCAACCTCTTAATCCTTTCAGAAAGCCCCTTGACTCCTTCAGTTTGCTTGGACTTTCTAACGGCTCTTCCAAGCCTGACCCAGGGAGGCTCCCTGAGGCCTGAACCCAGACCTCACCGAGGGGTTGCCCCTCCCTCTGTGGCAGCCATCGCTGGCTCTCCTTGCCTAGCCCAGTGATGTCCACAAAGGTGTTCCTACTTGCTGCAGCTTTGGAGAGCAGCCTGCAGAGCCCTCACCTGTGCTTCCACCTCGGACATCATGGCTCATTCATTACAGCTATGGGAATTCAAAGACCAGGACTTAGCCTGGGAATGCTACTTCCTGTATTCCTTCCAACTTGTCCTTTCTTGAAAGGGGGTGGGTGGTAGGGAGCCCATTTTGTTTTCCCCTAACTAAAGGAGCTGGAAGTGGCCGTAGTATTTACCTGTTGAGAAGGGATTGGGTAGGAATATGGCCGCTCTGAGCTCCAGGCCCTTAGCAGGTTTCTGCCTTTGTTTCCGTGTTTCCTGATGAGTAGGATTTGAGTCTTCCCAAACTTATAAAAGCCTTAGAGCTTTTATAGGCTTCGGGAATTCCCTCAGATCTAGATTTTGCTCTCTAGAAAACAGTGCTTTTGGGACACAGTAATTAGCTTTCTAGATGGATAATGCAGAGCACACGCCTGCCGGGAGCCTTGCAGCCTCTCCCCCACCCATGACGCCAGCCTGCTGTTTACCGCTGAGAAGCTGCAGAGTAGGGCAGAGAGCAGCCTTTCCAGGAGCCGTACACAACAGTGCCCTCCGCTCTTGCCAGCTCCAGTCATCATCGGTGGAATGTGTGTGGGCATCAGCTTTCTCAGCCACCAGCTTCTGCCACTGCCTACTTGTTACTTTTTCTCTCCTAGCCACATTGTCCAAAAAGCTTTATTTAAGTATAACTTACATACCAGTTTTAAGTGTGTGATTTGATGAGTTTTGATAAGTTGTGCTAACTCATGATATGAATAGTCATGATATGAAACTTTTCAATCACTCCAGAATGTCCCCTATGTCCCCACCTCAGGCAGTTTTTGGTTTTTTTGGTGTAGTTTTTTTTAGAATTTCATATAAATCGGAATTTCTCTATCGGCACTACTGACATTTTGTGCTGGATAATGTTTTGTTGTGGGCACCTGTCCTGTGCATTGTAGGGTGCTGAGCAGCATCCTTGCTCTCTACCCACCAGAAGTCACTCATCCCTCTTTGTGACAACCTAAAGTGTCTCCAGATATTACCAAATCATCTCTGGGGGACAAAATCACCCATGGTGGAGAACCACTGATGACCAGTGGAGTTATACAGTCTTTTATGTCTGGCTGCTTTCACTCTTTCACTTAGCATTATGCTTCTGAGATTCATCCATGCTGCTGAGTGTTTCTGCAGTTTCTTTCTTTTTTGTTACTAAGTAATCGATTGTGGGGATACCCTACAATTTGTTTATCCATTCACCAGCCAAGGACACAAATGAATCGTAAAGCCCCATTGTTTGGAATGCTCTAACCAGTTAGCTGTGCAGAGTGGCTGTCACCTGTGGTGTCCGCTTGTCAGCTAGAATTCAGCTCCTTTGTTAATGTTTTCTGGATGCTCACCTGATACGCAGAAGCATCTCCATACTAGTAGACAGACCCAGCTTGAATGGGGCAAACAGGAGAGCCCTGAAGCCCCTGCTGGGTCCCTCCAGCATGGTAGCTGCTTGGCAGAGCTGAGTATGAGTGTCCTGTCCAGTCTCGCCAGGTGGCCCTAGGACATTGGCACTGTCTGTGTGGTATCCAGTTGGATCTTCCATGTCAGTAATGAGCTACAGACTCTCTCCTGCCCCAGGCCATCTTTGGAGCTCCTGATCTTGTCACTCCCACCCATTACATGAGCCCATCTGACCAGCTGCTCCTGCTCAGCCTTGTCCTTGGCCGCAGTGGATGCCATGGGTGTTTACTGCCTGCAGTGTGCACAGGGGTGAGTCACTCTGACCCCAGGCTCCTCAACTCCCAAGCATGCTGCATTCTTAGTCACCCTGGCAGACCCAGGCCGCAGCCATACACCCCCAGCACTGCCTCCCAGTGTCTGTGGACATGTTTCTTGACCTATTTCCTGGGGAAATGGTTTGAGGCTCTCTGTCTCACTCTGGGACTTGGGAAGGAGAGAATCACTAAAATATTGCTCCTGGTATCTATGGGATAAACTTTTTGTCTAGTTTTCTTGAATGTATCTCTTTATTTGCCAGTTACTTTGTAAGAATTCTCGTTTCTAGCCTGGGAGCTCAGGAGGGCTTTCTCTACCCCTCGGGAACACTACCATTTGAACCTGAGTGTGGTTGGGTTGCTATGGCAACAGGGCCACGCCCTATTTTTCCAAAAGGCCTTCCTGGCCCATGCCGAAGAGCAGTCTTTGTCTCTCTGTCACAGGCGCGCATGTGCTCTGTCTCGCACACCCCGAGAAGAACGTAACCCTGCTTGCCAGGGCTTCGTTGCTGCTCTTGTTGTTGCTGCTTGTAAACTACAAGGACCGGCTCCCCGCAGCCAGTCCCGCTCTCAGCTGGCCTCAGCAGCCTGCTTGATCTCAGGCTTCCGACTTCCCAGGGCTGAGAGGAAGGAGGAAGTCAAGACTAGCCTTGCACTCCAGCCAGGTCTGGGTGTCACCTTTGCTTCAGAAGACAGAGGAAGGCGCTGGGCAAGGAGAAGCACCTGGTCCTCTGGTAGAAACTGCTCTTGGACTGCACCAGCAGGTCTGGCCCAGAGCAGGACCACTGACCTGCCTGTCACCCAGTCTGTCTCCTGCCCACCCACAGTGGTTAGGCTAGTGCTGTATTCTTGGGGCGCACCCAGCAAGGATCCACCTGTGACAGCAACAGCTAGCACGTGTGGTCATGGCAGAAGACTCTGCCCTGTCACAGAGTGTCTCTTAAGTGTGTGCAGGCTCGTGAGGCCACAGCCGAGACTGGTGACGTCTGGTGGAACCTCATCCCCAGCCCTGCTCAGCACCGTGTTCTTTACAGTTCCTGTGAAACTGAGCAGAGAGTAAAGTACCTTGTCTGCTAAGGAAACCATAACCCGGCCTGGGGAGAGGATGAGAAGGGAAAGGCTATGTTAGGCCATCCCCAGGCAGCCTGGGCCCCAAGTGAGCTATGCTGAAAAAGGGTTAGCTTGGGGCCTGGCTCACAGTAGGTGCCCAGTAAGTACTTTTGAACCTTACTGGTGTGGTTTGTTCATTCTTTCCCTTCATCCTGCCCCACCCGCTCTGCCTGCTATTTGCACATTGTATGGTCCTTTTCATGAGAGAACTGTTTTAAAGAGCACAGACAGAATCTTACAACAAACAGCACATTGTTTGAGTGACCCAGAGCACGACTCTGCAGTTGCCAGGGTGGCCAGAGGCTACAGAGAAGGGAGTGGAGAGAGAGTGAGCGCGAGCGCCTTGGGTGGGCAGTGGCAAGTCTCTGAGGGAACTGTCCCTTGGGGGCTGAGGTTCTTCACATCAGAATCAGGCCTTTTGTTCCCAAGGATGAGGGAGACCAAGAGAGGGTTGATTGGTTTATTAAAACACAACCCTAAGCTAGTAACCAGTTTTCAAATTGCAATGTCATTTATGCCCACAGTACAGTTTTGGATGCTTTGAAACCCAAAGATTAGGGAACCCTGAACTATTGTTTCTCCTCTAGCCTGGGATGAGAAGGACAGCACTGAGCAACTCTGTTTCCGGAGACTGGGAGGTTTGTTTTAGGGCCATCCACATGATGGGCTGGAGCTGGCCGAGCTGCTCCCGTTATGCCGTGATAGCGCACTTCTCTTGCCAGCTCCAGGTTCAGTGACTTCACGTTCGTAGCTTGAAATTAGCCACAGCAGGAGAGTTCATACTGTGGAAATTGGCAAATGCCACCGATCGTGGCTCTCCTCTCCCCGTCCCCCAGCTGGCTGTCCAGCACTTACCAGCACACCACTGGGCATACCGTTTCTTTAGAAGTGGGGACTCAGTGTCACATGTGCTCTTGGCACTTGTGTCCTCTGCCTGACCTTCCTTTCCTCCTGAGTTGGCTCGTGGCCAGCTCCTTCTGGTCATTTGGTCTAAACTCCTATGACACCCTCACGGAGAAGCCATATCTGAACACTCTGTAGTAGTGTGTTCATAGCATTTATCCCTCCCTGAAAATGTTGTATGTGCTTCCTTTTTCTGTTGCCCATGTCTGTCCCCATCATAGCTCCCCACCTATACTTTTCCTCTCTGTTCTCTCAACAGCCTCCTTTTCTGAAAGAGTCCGGAACATGTCTCCTGACGAAATCAAGATCCCACCGGAGCCCCCTGGGAGATGTTCAAATCACTTACAAGTAAGCACAGGGTTCGGCTGCTGAGTCCAGTGGTGATAAGTGGCCCGGGTCAGGGGTGGTGTGGTTTTACTTTAAGAGGCTGTAGCAGGGCAAAGGACCGAGGCTTCTGAAAAAGAAGCCACCCAGGAGGGAAGGTGCCTGCAGACCTGGTAACCTCCCACCATCCCTACTCAGGAGTTCACTCGAGTACACACCGCCATGCTCTGCCGTATCACCTGGGGCCGCTCTAGCTGGGACCCCTGAGCTTGCCCTCATTTAGGCTGAAGTCTAGATAGAAAAAATTAACTTGCCTTTTCTGTGCAGCCCAGCTGAGCAAATGGGAACTTTTCTAAGAAATAGCGGGACAGTCAGAATATAAAATAAATTATAGGAATGCAAAAACACAAGTATTTATGTGCATCAAATTCGCCTCATATTTCTAAAATCCCAGTTCTCTAGCTTCTTGCCAGAAGGTTTGAATCTGACCAGAGGTTTAAAAGTGCCAAGGAGTTGGAACATTTAGTGCAATTAATTCGGTATAGTTGGGAGCAGGCCCTCGGGACAGCTGGGATTTCCGCCTCCTTTTTAGCCTTTGTGATTATTTCTTCTTGTCTCTCTGCAGTAAGTGGCCCCTTGTGACTAACAGAGCAGATGGCCCAGGGCTGCACAGGAATGGCCTGCAGTCTACCTGCTCTACCTCTGATCCCTAAGCTTCTGTTGGTTGCCTTGGGCACCACCCTAATGGATAGGAGACTAACAGGCCCTGGGGCAGAGGAAAGCAGTAGGTGAGGCGAGGGGAGGAGCAGGGCTGAGGGCACAGCACACATTCTCTTCCTTTCCTCGAAGTCTCCTCCCTGTGCAGAGATGTCTGCCCCCCACCACCCCTGGAATAGCTTCTCCCTCCAAGCCAGGCCACAAGCTACAGCAGGTAAGGAGCTGCTCCAGCAAGTGGCTCAGCTTTCAAGTTAGAATATTCCTTTTCCCCTTAAGAGCCTCCAAATGGTAGAAACCATGACCCTGAGCAAACATTCAGTTTACCTGAGGTGGTAGAACAGATCTGATGGCCCAGAAGACGCAGGCAAGCCATCTGTGAAAAATGGCTTCACCCAAGTTGCTGAGCCTTTTATGTAAGTTTTGAATAGATAACCTTGAGAAAAGAGGTCTGTCCCTCTTGGCTTCTCTCTTCCCTGGTAAATGTATTACAAACCTCTCCCAGCAATTCAGTGCTTCCCAGGCCAAGTTTCAGCAAAGAGAATGGGCCTCTGATGAGGGGAGGGCATGACAGCTCCTGATAGTTCCTAAAGGGCCTCATGTGGGACCACCAGCCCTGCCCACCTCCTGTGGCAGATGAAGAGTGTCCCAGGTGTTTTCCTTCTGGAAACCCTTTGTATTCAGCTGCTACTAGGGGAGTGGGGTCGCGGCTGCAGTTAACCTTGAATTGGCCAGTGCCAGGCTTCCCAGATGTACGATTCCTCTTCCTCAGAGTTGGTTCTGCCCTGAGCCCCGAAACTGATACTGAGGTTTCTGGGGCCTCCTATCTGCTGAGGGCCTTATCTCTGGGAGCTGCACGGTGTAGGACCCCCTCAAGAACACCTGTGACACTGGTGGCCCTGTGTGAGCTTGGTGCCCTGCCCAGTGGTTCTGTTTCCCCTCGAAAGCTAGGGCGGCATCCTTTGGGTGGATTTTAGTGAAAGATGAGACAAAGTCTTGACCTTTGATTGTGCCACTTGATAAGCTGGCAAGGACCAGCCATCTCAGCCTGCCCCACGGAAGACATTCAAGGAAGCTTGTGAGACCAAATCCAGAAAACCGTGTACTTCTCTGTCCTCCAAAAGGATGTGCCCTTCCTATATCTCCTGTGATGCACAATTGCAATGAGGATCTCACCTTGTATTAAAATTGAAAGCCACTGTTCATTCCCTCCACATCAACACTGAGGCCTGAACTCATCCGCAGATGCCTAGGTCACTGGTGAACCAATTTGGGATGTGTTTATTGTCTTCTCCATGGCCCCTCTGCCTTGACCTTCTCACTGTTCACTGTGTGAGCCATCAAAAAGGAGTCGGGCTCCGCCCCATTCAAAATGGCAGAGAGAGATCCTTCAGGGCTCCATCCCTCCACAGACGCTTTGAACAACCAGCAAGAACTAGTAGAAACATCTTTCTCAAAGCCCCAGAAAGCAGTTAAAAGACTGCAGTAGGGAGGCAGATGTGGCTCAGGGGATTGGGCTCCTGTCTACCATATGGAGGGACCTGGGTTCGATCCCCGGGACCTCCCGGTAAAAAAAAAAAAAAAAAATATATACTAACTGGATACAAACTTAAGGAACAGACATCTCAGAGTCGAAATTCCCGTGATAACACGTTAAAATATCAAAATGTGCAGGTTTCAATAAAAGATTACAAAACATAGAAAGGAAGCAATGGCCCAGGCAAAGGGGAAAAAAATGCATTAGAAACCATTGATAAGGAGGACTAGACCTGGGACACACCAGACAAAGACTTCTTTAAAAAATGGCCCTAAGTATATTCAAAGATCTAAAGGAAAACATGGACAAAAAAACTAAAGGAATATTGAATGTAGCTCAGTAGTTGAG
>JAQZBX010069869.1:0-15508 GCA_029593785.1 Cabassous unicinctus
TTGTGGCCTGCTTAACCATTTGGCTCCCTTAATTCTGTCCTTTCTGGAGATTCCACTGCCCTTTGCCCAGCATTTCACACTAACTTTCCCGCAGGCTGTGCACAATGACATAGGGAGAAATGCAAGAAGCACTACAAAGGAGCGTGCACTTTCTTTAAAGGTAATGAGCAACCAGAGCTATTTAAGTCAAGGCTCTGGGTTGGGCACTAAATTCAGTTTCAGCCATGGGGGAATCACACTTCTAGTCCCTTGTGAGCAGGAGAGGCCAGGGGCTGGACCATGGAGGCTGAAAAGGCTGAACTCATTGCACAGGCAGACTTCCTTCCCTGATCTTCTGCTCGGGTGTGTGTAGGAAGAGATTCCTTGAGGAATGAGAGTGCAACCAGTGTTATAGGGGGAGAACCCGTGGGGGAGAAGGACATCCTCCAATGCAATTCTGTCTCATGGTTCCTGAAAGTCTAGCAGAGCTGGCCAGGAGCAGCAGGGACCACCCAGAACCCAAGAGTTCAGGGAAAGCAGAAGGAACAATCCCAGTGCTCACTTTGACCAAAATTCAATCTCATTCCTAGTAATTGGTTCTTTAGATCTTCCACTTCTTCTTGACTCAATATAGGCAGTTGTGTTTTTAAGAATTTGTCCAATTGAAGTAGGTTATCTAATTTATTGGCATATAGTTGTTCTTTGTATTCTGTTATAGTCATTTTTAATTCAGTGAGGTTGATAATAATGCCCCCTTTTCATTTCTGATTTTCATTATTTTTATCATCTCTTTCTTTTATTGGTCAGTCAAGCTCACCAAATCTATTTTATTGATCTTTTCAAGAATCAACTATTTGGTTTTGATGATTCTATTTTTTTTTGCTTGTTTGTTTCTTTCCTATTTCCTATATCTCCATTATGATCTTTGATATTCCCTTCCTTCTGCTCACTTTTGGTTTAGTTTGGTCCTCTCTGGCTAGTTCTTCCAGTTTTGAGTTTAGACTTCTGATTTGAAGCCTTTCTTCTTTTTTAATGTAAGTCTTTAAAGCTATAAGTTTCTCTCTTAGCACTGCTTTTGCTAACTCTCATAGGTTTTGGTTTTCTGTATTTTCATTTTCATTCAACTAAAAATATTTCCTAATTTCACTTCGGATTTTCTTTTTAACCCTTTAATTGTTTAAGAGTATGCTGTTTAATTTCTACATATTTGTGAATTTTACATTTCTCCCTCTTTTAATGATTACTAGCTTCATCATGTTGTGGTTGAAGAAATGGGAAGATGGATGGAACTGTGTTGCTTGCAGTTGTAAGTACTCTCTGTTCTTTTCAGAGGGGTATTATCCATCATCACCATTTTGTTTATTGTCTTGGGTGAGTCTGATGAACTGAAGAGTATGTGTTGGCTGCAACTCTGATAAGATTCAGGGCTCAACTGGCATATGAACAGCCAGAAGATGTAAGTTTCTGGGACATATATTTAATCACTATAGTGCTAATTATAGGTTCAAATAAAGGGGGCAGAAGAACCATATATAGGAAAATTATAAATGAGTCTAACTCTATTGTATTGGGGAGATAGTTTAATTCCAAGTTAAGGCCCACCAATAGGGTGATGATTTCCTGGGTTGTCTGCCCTGTCTATTGTGTCCAGATGTCTCTAGAGCCCTTGGGAGCACCCTTGCATCATTTACTGTGGCATTCAGTGAGATCCTGCTGAATCATGCATAAGCATAACCTCTGGAATGACTTCCTGAATCAGTTTGAAATCTATTAGCCATAAAACTCATTTGAATTTAATAATTACCCCTTTTGTTCAAGGTCTTTTTCCAAATGCATTGTTTCTTCATGCTTGTTAATAATCCATCTTTGTGGTGCCAGGGAGTTCTATCTATGGAAGTCATGTCCCACACTGTGGGGAAAACAGTGAGTTCATATGTTGTTTGGTTTAGCGAGAGGCCTTAATTGAGTATCAAGTTGGTTTTCAGGAGGTAAATCTTAGGCAATATTTATTACTAGGGTTATTATTCTGCCAATGGAGTGCTGATGCAAAGTAACAGAAATGTGTTGGCTTTTATAAAGGGTATTTATTAGGGGTAAAATCTTACAGTTACAAGGCCATAAAAAGTCTGACTCAAGGTTGATTTCTCACCAAAGTCAGTTGCCATGTGGTGAAACAAGATGCTTGCTGCCCTCTGCCTGGTCCCTCCTTCCCCTCTGGGCTTCCAGTTCTCTCTCTCCTGGCATAGGGATCATTTCTTTCCAGGCCTTCAGTATCAGTCTGAGCTGCTCTGGCCTCTTCCCAAGTTCAGCTGCAAACTATCAGGTTAATAGCACATCTCTCCTCAGTGCCTCAAAATCAAAAATGACAGAGATCTCTGTCTTCCCATGTTTCTTCTTGAGTGTCTGTTTATATCAGACCCAGCAGGGAGTGGGGATTCAACCTGAGTCATACCTTACTGATGTAGTCAAATAAAAAAAGCCCTCAAAGTGATTTTAACAGGTGATCTAACCAAGTCCCCTCAACTTAATTTAACATAATAAAAGGGTGTCATAACTAGAGGAACAGATGCATTTACAAATATGATATTTTGGGGATTTTGAAACAATCTCAAACTGCCACACTAGACTAATATTCAATTTTACAAGTATAAGATTCAGTAGTACAAGCCTTTGATATCAAGGGCCTGGTGTATTGGTCTGTCCTCTTTTTCTAGGCACTGCCCATGTACTGTAGAGATTCTTGCCACTCTATTAGAGAAAGTAGCAGTACTCCCCAAGATGGGAACTTAATATTTTTTTCTTACTATGTGGGTCTCTGCCCACTGAGATAATATCCTATGACCACATGAACACATTTATATTCCATAGAGGCATGCCCCAGATGCATCCTTCCCCACATATCCCTCAACCCTGAGACCTTCCACCAGTGATCCTCCCTTCCATAGTTATAACTTGTCTGTAATCCAAAACCTCCTAATAAATGAAGTCAAAAATATTTCTTGCATTGTGCCTTTCATCCCATAAGATATGTTATCTTTTATGTATGTTTACAATTTCTTCTGTATCTTCTTCCTTTTTTTCACTTTATTTTCATAGGAGATTTAGGTTACAGAAAAGTCACATTGAAAATAGAGGGGATTCTAATATATTCCTTCCCCCTTCACATTTTCCCCTATTAATAACATTTTACATGCGTATCTTCATGTGTTCCAATTGATGAACAAATATTGAAACATTGCTGCTAAACATGGTCAATAGCTTATGTTATGGTTTACAGTTTGTACTGTACAATTTTATAGGTTTTGACAAAAAGTATATTGGCCTGTATTCATCATTGCAAAATTATGCAAAACAATTTGAGTGCCCTAAAAATGTCCTATATTCCAACTTTTCTTCTTTCTCCCTCCCCTTGGATCCTATGGTAACCACTATGTTTCATATTTTCAAGAATAACATCCATAATTATAAGCATTAATATTGAGCGGGTGGCAAACTGGTTTGCCTTCTTCTATTAGACAATGCCTATATACACAAGGGACTCTAGCCCCTCTATTTTGAGAATGTAGCAGGACTCTCCAGGATGGCAGGTTAATAGTTTGTTGTTTATTGTGTGGGTCTCCACACCTGAGATAACACCCCATAACCACATGAGCACATTGATACTCCAGTCAAATTATGCCCCAGTTGTACCCTTTCCCAACTATCTCCCAATCACTTACACCCTGCACCAGAGACTCTCTCCCACCATGTTTGCCAAAGAACATTCCCACACTTGCAGTTTCAACCATAGACCTACAAATCCCCAGAGTTCACCTGTTCATTTCTCCAACCGCCCCAACCCCAGTTCCATGAATATTCCAGTCCAATCCCCCAACCTGCTAACCATCATATTCCAGCACTCTCAACCCCACTCACAACCTTATTCTAGGAGCTGACTGAATGCTGGTCTTCCAGGCAAATCACTTCCATGGAATCCCTCTCCCTTTGAGCTAGCTGTGTGCTGGCTTGTGTGCCTTATCTCCCAAGCTTCCTTTACCCCAGCCAACTGGGTTCCCCCTCTCTAGCTGCCCTTTGCAAGTGTCCCCACGTCCTGCAGCTTCTCTTCTGCAATTTCTTGAGGAGAGCAGCCTACCATTCCCTACTCTGCATCTTCAATGTCCAAATTTTAGTTTTTCATAGTTATGATTTTTTATAAGGCTTTAAAAATTTTGTAGATAGTCCTATTAAATCATCCAACTTGGACCAAAAAATATTCCTTTACTGAATCCTTCTGTACTCTTTATACTTGTAAAGGTTTTGTACCACATTTTCTTCATTTTCATAACTAGTTATTTATTATAGGACAAATTATATTCTTTTCCCTTAATAAAAAATAATTCTATATACTTTACAGACTTAGGTTACCAAAATGAATTTGCAAATTATCTCTAAACATTTTGCTCACAATTGCCATAAAAATCCAACATGTCAGGACAATGACAATTAAGTTAAATGCGAATGTAATTCTTTTTTTTTTTTCATTTTAAATGCTTAGTAAAAGCAACATTAACATATTTGATCAGTAAATCTTTCTAAATTTAGGGAGCATACACATAAAACAAAACTGTCAGAAATGTTGCTTTTTTTCAGTTTACTTTCAGTATTTCTTTACATATACCATGGCTCATTGTCCCCTGAGTTCAGATGGAAGGTTGTCAAGGGCCCCCTCCCCTCCCACACACAGTGACCACTTGGCAGGGATTCCTTGGGGGAAGGTTCTGAAGGAAAAAATGCTGGAGGAGGGGCCTCAACCTCCCACCACCCTTTCTTAGACAGTCACCTGTTGGTCTTCTGCCATGCTTGCAGCTCTCTCAGCCCTGGACTGGAAACACTGACTTGGGTCATTTCCACTTCCACCTGGTGGTGTGATTCTGGACAGGTGATCCCAGCTGAACCCCATTAATTCAGAAAAACACTATAGCCATCTTCTTCCTGCATGGGGCAAAAAAGGGTGGGATGGAGGAAGGGTGGACTCAGGCAGGCAGGGCCTCCAGAGGGAATCACATTGGATGACAGAGCAACCCATTGTGATGCATCCTGAGCTTCATCCATGGATTGACAGAAGGCTAGGGTGGGAATAGGAGCCTGCGGCATCAGAGGCTGAATGTGGGCAGAGGCGCCCCACTCCATCTCCTTCTGTGGGTCCTTCCTTCCCGAGGACTTCCCTGGGGACTGTCCTGTGGGGCTGTTTCACTGAGCCAGGTCACTGCACTAAGGAATCAGGGCACCCCCGTGGCGATTCATCCAGAGGGCAGGAAGTGGGGCATGCTGGGAGCCTGGCACTTCCCGCCCTGCCCTGAACATGGCATGTCTTCAGGGGGTGCTGCTTGCCCTGGAAACACCTGGGGTTTTGTTCCGGAGTCCTGGCACTGCAAGGCCATGAGAATGCCGCTTGGTTTTGAAGAGACCACAGTGGAGACTGCCAGGGTCCTGGGGCCGGTCAGTCAGAAGCTTTCTCTTCACAGCTGTGGGGGAGGAGCTTTTATCCTGGCTCCTCTGAAAGCGTTTTCTTAGATAGGGAGGGTGGTTTATGCCTTCTGATGCAGCAGTGTAGCAAAACTTACTTTACCAGAGTAGCGTTCATTTAGTGGTTTGCCTGGAAATCCTGGCCTGCTGTAGGGTTTTGTAAGGATTCAGTATCATGCCTGTTGGCAGTTCTGACAGATTCGAAGAAGAGGGAACAGCATGGACAACACTGAGGTGCAGAGTATTGGAGCCTTCCAGTCAGGTAAGCTGGGGATAGGCCCGAGGGGAAAGGGCTGAGTGGGACCCCTAAACAAATGCTTTTATTCATTTTTAAATGGTTCATTTTACCTATGGCACCAGCACAGTTGGAGAAAATGTTGAAAAATTTACAACTGCATTGTTTTAATTTTAACTGTTATTTACTCACAAAACAAAAATTTATTGTGCTTTTTAATTTCCTGGCTTTAATAGAGGGAAGCTTGTCAATAAATATTTTGGAATAGACTTCTAAATTTCTCTTGTTTTTAATTGAGAAAATTTCCATGTTAGACAATTTCTCAAGACCCAGTGATGATTTAGATAATGTTAAATAAATTTCAGTTTACTGAAATGTCTTGTTTCACTGTGATTGATATGTATATAAATTATATAGTTAGATCGATATTTAGTGGTGATACTTGCTCAAAAAGAGAATGTATTAAATAAATTGTGGTGTATTTAAGAGTCATATATATTCATTAAAATTAAATTTCTGTGATGGATGTGACACAAATGGTTGGGCATCTGTCTCCCTTATGGAGGGACCTAGGTTCGCTCCCCAGGACCTCCCAGTAAAATAAATAAATAAATAAATTTCTCTTCTTAAAAACTCAAAATATGAAAGCACTTATTTTTTTAAAGACTTATTTATTTATTCCTTCCTCTTTGTTGCTTGCACTCACTGTCTGCTGTGTGTCCATTATTGTGTGCTCTCTGTGTCTGCCTGTCTTTAGGAGGCACTAGGAAACAAACCTGGGACCAAAAAAACAATAAGGAAACCTGGGACAATAAAGAAGGAACTGATGAAAATAACCTGGTGTATTCCCTTCTCTTAGGATGAACTCGGAATCAAACCAGGGACATCATACATGCCAGGCAGGAACCCTTCCACTGAACCACCCTGGCTGCACAGGTTAAGCAGGATACAAAGGAATGAATTATATGTAAAGTATAAGATAATGAGATGAAAGCCTCTCTTGGTGTCAAATTCTGCTTTTGGTGGTGGTTGGAGCGTCTTGGTTTTAAACACCATCTATACTGGCATGACTTCTACATTATAAAAGGTCCAAACTATTTTTTGTTCTTTATTACATACACATAGGAATCCACAATCAGTACTGTGTTATTGTTTTATTCAAACTTTCAAAAATGTAGCATAGTATATGCATCATACTGTGTCTTGATTTTTTCACTCAAATGCTTCCGATAATTTCTTGCCTGTATATTTGTTTTGCCATACTTAACTCTTCTACAGCTTTCTGTTGTGCAAACACCCTTTATTCATTCATTTTTTACTAGTGGCTACATTACTTTCCTACATGCCTTACTACAAATTGTAGGGAGCAAATGTGGTTCAAGCAGTTGAGTGCCTGCTTCCCAAATGGGAAGTCCCAGGTTCAGTCCCCAGTGCCTCCTAAAAACAAAAACAAGCAAAGGAAGAACCCAACTCAGGGGAGACGGTGTGGCTCAGTGGTTGAGTGCCAGCTTCCCACATACAAGGTTCAATCCCCAGCCCTGGTACCTCAAAAAAAATTGATCATGCAATGACAGCATGATATATAGTTCCTTGTACATCTGTCAGTTGTTCTACAGTATATTCTCAAACTGAGATTTTAAGAAATGTTTCCTTACTCCTTACATAAGAAAGGCATTCTCCTTTATATCTTTTAAAAGTTTTATTAGAGATTTGTTTTCTGTACATTAGGCTTTGGTCCCCTTGGAACTTATTTTTAAGTATAATGTATGGAAGGGTTCTAATATTTCATCATATTGGGAGTCAATTACAATTGAATTCATTTTTTGAATAGGCCATCACTTCCTCCCTGACCTGTGATGTCAGTTCTATCATATACCAAGTTCCCACAAATTTATGGGCATGTTTCTTGACAATATATTCTATTCCATATAACTAATGCATCAATATCAAATAATTTTAATAATTATAGCTCTGTGTAAGGTATCATATTATTAAGCATGATAATTTTATCATTTCCTTTCTAATTCTTATGCCACTTTTTCATTCATTTTACTGAACGAGTTTGAACCTCCACTCAGAGCCATGATTAGTAGCAGATGTATAGCAGGATCCATATTTGTTCCTGTCTTTAAATAAGAAGGCTTCTAAAAATCCAACAATAATAATGCATGCTATGTATTTGTGCAGGAAACATTTCCATTTTATTAATCTTTCTCCTTACGAAAATTCTTGGATATAGGTTCTGGGCATTTTTTTGGTTTTGCCACTTTCATGATATTTTTACAATGAATTTTACTCATGTGTTCTGAATCTGCTGAAGGCATTCTTTATTCTAGAAATTCATAGCAATTTTAATGCATATGAATTTTCTGATGTCTAATGTGCTATGACTTCTGGCTAAAAGATTTTCCAAATTAACTACACTGATAAGGCTTCTCACCTGTATGGATTCTTGCATGTAAAACAAAATTTGGGAGCTGAGTAAAGCTTTTCCACAATCTTCACAACAATAAGTTTTCTCACCTGTATGACTTCTAACATGCACAGTAAGAGATGAACTTTGTGAAAATGCCTTCCCACATACCTTACATTCATAAGGTTTATCACTTCTATGAATAGTCACATTTACAGGAAGTGATGTGACTTTAGAAAAGGCTATTCCACATTCATTCCATTCACAGGGTTTCTCTACAGTATGAATGTTGTAATGTTTAATGAGATACTGCCTCAGGCTGAAGGCTATTCCAAATTCCTTATATATATATAGGGTTTCCCTCCCTATGAATTTTTTAATTTTCAGTAAGATTTGATTTACTACTGAAGGCTTTCCTGCATTCCTTACATATATAGGGTTTCTCTCTAGTTGGTCTTCTCTGGTGTGTAATGAGGCTTTATTTCCGAATGAAAGCTTTCCCACATCAATCACATTCATAGGGTTTCTCTCCAGTATGTATTCTCAGATGGTTAATGAGGTTTCCCTTCTGTTTGAAGGCTTTTCCACATTCATTTCCTATATAGGATTTTTCTCCAGAATGAATGTGCTGATGTTTAATGAACTATTGCTTTTGGCTGAAGACTTCTCTGCATTCTTAACATTCATTTTGCTTTTGTCTACTATGAGTTTTCTCATGTTCTGTGAGATATGATTTGTACCTAAAGGCTTTTTCACATGCCTTACATGCATAGGGTTTCTTTAAATTAGGAAATCTATTGTATCTGAGATTTAACGTTTGAATTAAAGCTTTATCAAAGATTCATGATTTCTCTTCAGTAAGAATTTTCTGATGAATAAAGTGGTTTTCTGTCAGGTTGAAAACTTTCCCACATGTATTGCATTTCTATGCTTGTTCCCCTATATGGCTTTTAAAGTGAGGAGTAAAAAATGACTATAAAGAGCAGACTACATTCAGGACACTTGTATGATTTCCCTCATGTTTGAATTCTCTCATATAGTATAGTATATGCATCATGAGGTTTTTTTTTCAGATGGAAGCATGCCCATGTTCATTACAATACTAACTAGTGTATGCATAGTTCGTGGTCAATGAGATTTAATGCCTGACTGAAGGATTTCCAATATTCTTTATGTACACAGGGTTTTACTCCTGCATGTTTCTTTGAAGTGACTCTAGCTTTCTGAAAATCGTGAAATCCCAAATGGTTTCTCTGAAGGATTAATTCTCAGGTATCTCATGAGGTTGAATTTCCAAGAAAACTTCATGCTCATTTCACATAAAGTGGAGGACAACCATGTAGGCAAACTAGCAAAACTCATTGTCTTCATTCTTTTTTCCTTACCTAGATTCCCTCATGCTTAGATAAGCACGATGCAAATTCCTTAAAAGCGAAGTTACATTCAAAGAAGTGTTATTTTGAGGAAAAAATGCTTGTGGTCAGTGAACGTATTTTCCCAACTTTCTTACATTCTCTGCCTTCATCTTAAGTCTGTACTGTTGTGGAAGTGGATATAGCTTCACTCACATGTCTTTTGATATATGGTTCTTTTTGCTACTTAATTCTTATGCTTCTTTATAGTTTGTGGGGTGCAGCAAAAGCAGTGCTTAGAGGGAAATTTATAGCCTTGTATCCATTCAATATAAAAGAGGAAAGATCCAATACCAATCATCTAAGCATCCTATTTGGGAAGTGCAACAATATCTCCTTTTTATTTCTTCTTTCATTCATGGCTCTTCTTGCTTCAAATGAGCATCACATCTTGTTTTTTACTTCATATCTCAGAAATGGGGGATTGATACAGCACTTGATTTATGATGGGGACAAATCAGCTCCCCATAAATCAGCCCTGGAGTGTTCAGGCTACTGAAGGATAAGAAAGGTACAGCTTCCAAAGATGCACAAGTAAGGTGGCCCCAGAACAAAAGCCAAAATGGCAACTGAGGAAGTCCTGAATACTTTGTTTTGGACTGACTATTTTTGTTCAATATTTGTTTTTTTTTCTATTTATTTCGATGAGATGCACTATTTAATATTCTTTAACATCTACAGGGGAAATTATAACACTTTCACTTGCCTTTCTATATCTGCATTTATTATTAGATATTGACTTGCAAAATAATGTGTTTTAAAACATTTTATATCCTGTATTAGTCAGCCAAAGGGGTGCTGATGCAAAATACCAGAAATCTGTTCACCTTTGTAAAGGCTATTTATTTGGGGTGGAAGCTTACAGTTACCAGGCCATAAAGCATAAGTTTGTTCCTTCACCAAAGTCTGTTACCCTGTCCTGGAGCAAGATAGCTGCCAACATTTGCTAGGGTTCAGGCCTCTAGGGTTCCTGCCTTCCCAGGGCTGCATTTCTCTCTGTGCTCACCTCCTCTGGTTCCTCCACAAGGTCAGCTGTAGACTATTAGGCTCTCTAAGCTTTGCCTCTCTCTCCAAGTCCAGCTGTGGATTGTCAGGTGAATGGCTTGTCTCTTTTCCCTGGGGCCTTCTGTCCTTGCTCATCATAACTCCAAAATCAAAAAATACTCCAGCTCTGTACTTTGTGATGTCTTTTCATGTTTGAGACACCAACCACCAATGGGCGGGGCTCAATGCCCTACCGACTATGGACCAGTCAACAACTTATCATAGCTTATGCATGCCCAGATTAGCAGACCAGTTGACAAGCATAATCCAATATCTATTTTTGGAATTCATAGTGATATCAAATTCCTACATATCCATTTACACATCTTATGCTATATATTATTTTGTGGTTTGTTTTAACACTTTATTGATGTCCTAGACCACGGATATCATTATTACTTTATCCATTCAATGGTCATTTAGATATTTGAATTTATTTAACATACATTGTCCTTCAATCCATCCTGAATCTTGATGCTTCTGAGATTATTTTCTTTCTGCTTGAAGAATATTCTTTTACATTTCTTTTAAAGTGAGTTGCTGCTAACAAATTTTATTAGTTTTTATTCATCTGTATAAGTATTTGTTTCACTTCTTCCTGAAGGATTGAGATGAATTAAATCTCAGACCCTGGATCTCCACTGCTTTTGAGAGCACACTTATCATCGAATTTCTCCATTCCGTTGTAAATGTAATCACTTCTTTGGAGAAGAAATTAGGGGCTTTCAGTTTTACAGCCTGCCTCCTGCCCCCCAACCATGCAAAATCGGTGCGCCCTGTCTCTGGGGATGGGAATAATGGCACACCTCTCTGAGATACATATCTGATTTTGTAGCTAAGATTTGGTGGATGAAGCATAGTATCTTTATTTCTTCTTGGGACCATTCTAGGGACCAGTGCAATGGCGGTCAGCATCCCATCTTGCTCAATGATGGCCACACCCTAAGTACAGCCAGTGCTTCATGAGTTCTCATTTCTCCAGGGCTTAGGAGACCAATCCAGATCCCTGTGCCATGGGTTAATGCCCTCATTTGAGTCTACTGTGGACCCCGGAAAAGTATGTTCCTATTAGCCTATTGCTGTGTGTGTAAGGCTTTTGAATATAAGACTTTTTTTTAGATTCAGATAAGGGATCTTTCAGTTAGGTCACTTTTTGTTAGCTTGCTTTAGTTTAGTTAAGGGCATCTGATTAGATTTCCGGCACCAGGATGGAACCCAATCATTGTGATGAAGTCTTACATACATGGAACACACAGAAAAAGAATGCTGCCATGTTTACCTGCCATGTGGGAGAGGGCTCCAGGATCTCCTACAGCTGTGGAGAAATACAGAATCACTGAGAGGCTGAGGGAAAGCCAGAAGCCAGAGTCATGGCACAGCTTGAAGCTGAAGAACTCCAGGTCAGCGGAGATGGGAGAGGTGTGAGCAATTGTGTCTGAATTCCCACTGCTCAGCTCAGGGGAAAGTGAGTTTGGAGGAGAAGGCAGAGAGATTCAGGCAGGCCCAATGTTTTGGCTTGGCAGGAGTCCAGGAGCAGCTAACCCTTATTAAGACAGCATTATTGATGATGCCTTGATTTGGACATTTTCACAGCCTCAGAACTGTAAGCTTTAACCCTAGTTAATTCCCAAAAAAGCCAACCTATTTCTGGTATTTTGCATTGGCAGCACTAGCAAACTCAAAAACCTGGGAAACAGGTTTGGAGAGCTGCCTTGTTCCCAAATGGCAGTGTGATGCTGCTGCCCAGTGAATTCACCTGTAAACTGTGGGTATCTCCAGACTAGGCAGGAATGAGTACTGATAAGATGGAGGGGGAAGTGCTTTTGGCCAGTAAGTCTTGCAAGACAGGGAGTCAGGCAGAGGAGTCACTTGGTTTGGGGCTAGTCTAAAGTGTCAGATGCCCCAGTACTATGTACCTGCCTCAGGCATGGGTTGGCCAGTGGTGAAGTGTCATATAAATGCATGGGAGTCTGGTGCCACAGAAGAGTCAGGGCACAGAGAGGAGTCTTCCTGCTGCAGCTCCTTTTGCCATTCCATCCGTTCCCTGGCCTCCAGGGTTGAACCTCTGAGGCGGCTGCTCCTACTGTAACCCTCCTGTACCCCTCCTGCATGTCAGGCACAGACTCAGGTCTCTTTCTTCAAATTCTACATTCACCTTCTCCAATCTTGGGGCAGCCAAAGAAATAGCAATGGCAAGATGAAACCTGTTGGTGTTAGGAAGGAAATGTCAAAATTCACATTACAGCATCGGCTACAGGAATATCATCACCAGAATGAGAAACATTTGGCCAGTGACCATAATAAATAGTACAGGAATACCTGAAATTCCTGGGACCTAGGGCTGACAAGAATAGAAGTGAGTTTGTGAGAGAGTGCAATGTTTTCAGGGCACCTCAGAGGGTGCAAATGCCAGATATTCCTCAGAGTAACTAAATATTAAATTTTTAACACATTTTTAACAATGTTGATAATGATGCAGACCTCTTCAATCCCAGAAGAAAACGGAGGGGTTGGATGGGAACTAGCTGATGAAAAATTGAAGAAGCTGGAATGTAACACATAATCACTGCAGTTCCCCCAAGGCAGAGAGGGAATGTCCTTTTTGGAAACCAAACTCCCAGAGCCCCAAAGAAAAGCATCATCATAGGTTCTGGATCCACAAAGGAAGACATGGAGAAAGCCCTGCTCAGCATTCACAGCCTCAGTTAGAGATGTGAGTCACTCTAACGGGTCTTCACTGGGGAGTAAGCAGCAGGAAGTCCGTCTTCTCTTGTGGTGCTAACAGCCCACTAGCTGGACACGTGTAGAGAACAGTTTGGCCTTCAGATGTTCACGTCCATGCTCCTGCTGCTCCGTGCTCACTATTGCTGAAGGAGGCTTCCACCTGTCCAGGCAGTTGGGGAGGGGGCTGTGGTGAGTGAGTACTTTTTCTTTTTGGGTGACTGTATTTGCAAAGTGTGAGGGGAAGTGCCCCCATGTAATGTTGCAGATACAAATCAATATATTCACATCAACCACTTTGTATGAATTCATTGTGTACTATTTTCATAATTTCTATAAATTATAACCAAATATCCATGCAAAGAGTATAAAAATAATTTATGTCTGTTATGACAAACAGTAAAATTCCTTCTCTTGTCTCAACACTCATTCCTCCTCCCTCAGAATTATCTGTGTTGGCAGATTCTTTTGGGTCCACATTTCTGTTTGTAAATACATGCCATCTCTGGTTTCATCCATCCCACACCCTATTACATATGAGAAAAATATTGGAGTACAACCTAAGAATATAAATAAATTTTATAACTTCTTAAAACACTTGAGATTAGAAGTATATCATCTAACTATGAAGGGATCATTTCTGATTTAAAATAAGAAGGAAAATTTTAGTTAAGAAGAAAGCAGGCTACTGTAGTTCAGTGGCTGTTAAACTTGAATCCACATCAGAATCAGGTGTAGAATCTGAAAAATATAAATGGTTGGGGTGCCTTATAAGAAAATGCTACAATAATGGGCAGCATTATTTTTTAAATGCTATTTTTTTAAATGCTTACCCAGAAAGTAATGGTTAGTGTTAGTGTTAGAGTTAGGTTTAAGGTTTGACTTTAGGGTTAGGGTTTGGTTTAGGGTTAGGGTTAAGGTCAGTGTTAGGATTAGGGTTAGTGTTAGGTTTAGGGTTTGGCTATGGTTAGGCTTTAGGTTTAGGTTTACAGTTAGGTTTAGGGTTAGGTTATGGTTAGGGTTAGGGTTTAGGTTTAGGGTTAGGGTTAGGGTTAGTGTTAGGGTTAGTTTAGAGTTAGGTTTTGGTTTAGGGTTAGATTTAGGTTTAGGGTTAGAGTTAGGTTTAGATTAGGGTTTGGAGTTAGGATTAGGGTTAGCGTTAATGTTAGGGTGAGTTTAGGGTTAGATTTAGAATTAGGGTTTGGTTTGGGTTAGGGTTACGGTTCGGGTTAGGGTTAGGTTTAGGGTTAGGTTATGGTTCGGGTTTAGGGTTAGGATTATGCTTAGGCTTATGATTACGGTTAGGATATAGTGTTAGAGTTACAGTTAGGGTTAGGTTTAGGGTTAGAATTAGGATAAGTGTTTAGGATTAGGGTTAGGTTTAGGCCTAGTGTTAGGGTTGGGTTAGGTTAAAGTTAGGGTTAGGGATAGGTTTAGGGTTAGGGTTATGTTTAGGTTAGGGTTAGGCTTACAGTTAGTGTTAGGGTTATGTTTAAGTTTAGGGTTAAGTTAGGGTTAGGGTTAGTGTTAGGCTTAGTGTTAGGGTTAAGGTTAGGGTTTGTTAGGGTTAGGTTTTTGGGTTCATGTTAGTGTTGGTTTAGGGTGAAGGTTAGGCTTATGGTTAGGGTTAGTATTTAGGGTTAGGGTAAGCATTAGGGTTAGGGATAACATTAGGTTTAGGGTTAGGGTTCGGTTAGGGTTAGGGTTATGTTTGGGGTTAGGGTTTTCATTAGGGCTTGGCTTTAAGTTTAGGGTTAGGTTTAGGGTTAAGTTAGGCTTAGGGTTTGGATTTGGGTTAGGGTTAGGTTTAGGGTTAGGGTTAGGGTTAGGTTAGGTTTAGGGTTTGGTTTAGGGTAAGGTTATGGTTAGGGTTAGGTTAGGGTTAGGTTTACGGTTAGGGTTAGGCTTAGGATTACAGTTAGGGTTAGGGTTAGGGTAGGATTAGAGTTTAGGGTTAGTGTTATGGTTAGTGTTAGTGTTAGGTTTAGGTTAGGGTTAGTGTTAGGGTTATGGTTAGGTTAGGGTTAGGTTTAGGGTTAGGCTTAGGGTTAGGTTTAGGGTAAGGTTAGTGTGAGGGTTAGGATTAGGTTTAGGGTTAGGATATGGTTAGGTTTAATGGTTAGGGTTATTCTTAGGCTTAGGGTTATGGTTAGGATTTAGGGTTAGAGTTACGGGTAGTTTAGTGTTAGGTTTAATGTT
>JAQZBX010069870.1:0-15508 GCA_029593785.1 Cabassous unicinctus
TTTATTTATTTATTTTTTAAAGATTTATTTATTTTATTTTATTTATCCCCCCCTTGCTGTTTGTGCTGCTGTGTCCATTCGCTGCTTGTCTTCTCCGTGTCTGCTTATCTCCCCCTTGCTGTGAGGTCTTGCCGCATCAGCCCACGGCGCCGCGCGAGCCAGCCTGCCCTCACAAGGAGGCGCTGGGAAGCGAACCCGGGCCTCCCATATGGTAAACGGGGGCTCTATCCACTGAGCCACACCCGCTTCCCTATATATTACTTTTTTATTCTATTTTCAAAATATTTTCAAGTGTAATCTTTTCATTGGATCCATTCTGCTATATTATGGGTTGAGCTAAATATTTTAACCAACACTTAGAATCTAAGGAAAGAGAATTCCCTGGAAGACATATATTCTCTTTTAGTGCAGTGAAGATTAGCTCCTGAAATTGCAGAATGGTGTACTTTCAACTCAAGTATCATAGCTTTTATTGCAGAACTTCTCTAAGTCTCCAGAGGTTTTAATATTATCTACAGGTGTAGCTGGTTTGAGGAAAACATATGTTCTTGAAGAATTAGGTGCAAATTTAAATTTGGTTGATTGAATTTTCTTTGGAATTCATTTTAGGAGAGTTGTCTATTTAATGTAACCCTTTAATGGATTAAAATAACAAATCAAAATACACAGAGTGGCAGAATGGATAATAAAGAATGAACCCGGGCCTCCAATATGGTAAACGGGGGCTCCATCCACTGAGCCACACCCGCTTCCCTGTTTACACAATTTAAAAAAAAGAGAGATGAAAGAGGCAATAGCAAAAAAAATGCAATATATAATACTGCACTGGATCTAATAATGGAAGAGAAAGTGCCCAAGAGAACATTATTGAAAGTATGAAAAAATGGAAAATAGTTTATAAACTTTCTAGGAATATTAATTCATGAAATTGATAAATATAGTTAAGAAAAATGCATGAAAGTGTTAAGAGGGGCTGATACATACAACCTACACTCAAATGATTAGAAAATAAATAAATGAATAGATAAATGAATAGGTAGATAGATAGATAGATAGACATATAGAATATTATGACAAATCTGGCAAAATGTTAAGAGTTCGTGGATCCTATAGAGTAAAGTAGACTTACTGGTATTCTACTTTAGACTTATTGTGATTATAGCAATGGAAGACATCATATTGATGTGGAGGCAGTGGCCACTGGAGGTTCTGAGGGCAAGGAGAGGGAAAAGCAGGAGTAATACGGGGGCATTTTTGGGACTTGGAAATTGTCCTGAATGACATTTCAATGACGGAAACAGGCCATTATAAATCTTGTCATAACCTACAAAATTGTGTGGGAGAGAGTGTAAGATACAATGTAAACTTTAATCCATGCTTAGTGGCAATGCTCCAAAATGCTTTCATCAATGGCAATGAGTGTACCTCACTAATGAAGAAGGTTGTCAATGTGGGAGAATGTGGGTGGTGTGGGGAGTGGGGCATATAGGAATCCACTATAATTTTTATGTGACATTGTATAATCTAAGTATATTTTTAAAAAATAGAAAAATAAAATAAAATTTAAAAAAAGAGTTCGTGGATCCATGTTTCTAGGCTGAGGATATGTTGGAGTTATTTGTATGAGTTTGTATTAATTTTGTAGATGTCATGTATTTTTGCAAATATTTCAAAATAAAAATATTTAATTAAAAAATAATATGCTCCAATTAAGTAACATATGTATTAATGGAGTTAAAGCCCAGTAGACATTATAAGCCTTTCTGCACTGTAAGCCTAATGGAACTTGAAATATGAAAGTTATTACTCAAGATGTCAATAGAAACAAAAGTAAGAAGTTGAATTTTCAAGTACTTTGTGGAATTCCATGTTTTGTTAAAAGAAAAATAAAATGTGGTTTAGTACTTTGTAAAAAAATCCCATATGAAATTAGTCCAAAAATATGAAAATTTTTTTCTCAGAGGATATTCAATAATTAAAAACCTGGGAAGAGTAACATCATCATCATGTTGATATGAGACATGCTCTGAAAATCTTTTCTAGAGATTCAGCAATAAAAGGACAAATCTCACTTTCTTAGAACTCTGGAGGATGATAGAGATTGGAGAATGATTCCACAAAAGCTGAATCAAAGATAAGAGGAAAATATTAGGAAACTTGTGTCCTGGACCCGCTGGTCCACTCCCACTCCCTCACACAGTCTCATGCAGTTTAGAAGTTTTTTGGAGGCAGAGGACCAGATCGCTCCCACCTCCCAATGGGGACTGCAGTTCTAGAACCCTAAATATATCCAGGCACAAAGACTTAAGTCCACAGAGACACAGAGGAGTGCTGCATAGATAAATGCTCCCAGGAAGAAAAGACAGAGAGAGAGACCAGAGTAAAATTGCAGTTGGAAAGTATTGCATTTGTGCAATCCAGTTTCTGTAGACTGAACAACATAAACACAAAATGACCTATCTGGAGTGACTCATTTTTGTGGATTGACACCATCTGGCTCTCTGGGGGTGGGATACCCTAACTGGGAAGAAAGTGGAGGCAGAAAAGCCACAGAGAGAAAATGATGGTTAAACTGAATGGTGTAAGACTGGAAGGCCACAGAATTGAAGAGTAAGGACAATGGGGCACTGAGTGTGGGGGGTAATTTAAACAAATCACAGGAATTGGGGAGAAAATTCTGCACCAACACAAATAGAACAAATCAAGATTCCCAGAGAAGGAACAAAGGAAGAGAAGCTTTCTCCTGGAGGTGAAACAATTATACAAAAATTACAATCTTAAAGTTCTGTTATATATTCAGGGCAAGAGACAGATGAAGAAGAGGTGAGAAAACCTGCTCAGCTAAACACAGGCTATTCTAAAGATTAAAGTAGGACAAAGCATCAAAGAAGAGCCTTAACACATAATCAATCAACAATAATGCCTGAGATAATAGGGGATTTAGAATTAACTCAACAAGGTAAGCAGAGGCATAGATATAAACACAATATTATAAACTATACTTATAAACAGGGAGATATGGCTCAGTCAAGGGAATAAATGAAAACTTTAGAGGAGACACAGGATTTGAAGCAATTAATCAAAGATGTTCAAACAAAACTTCAAAAACAATTCAAGGAGATGAAGGAAAATATGAATATATAGCTAAAGGATATTAAGAAGAAAATGTGAGCATAAAGAAGAATTTGAAAGTATAAAAAGAAACATAACATACATTATGGGGAGAAAAGAAACAATAGCAGAATTTAAAAGTACACTAGAGGCATACAAAAGCAAAATTGAAGAGAAAGAAGAAAGAAGAAGCAAACTGGAAGACAAGACAACCAAAATTGTACTATCAGAAGTACAGGTAGAGAACAGAATAGAAAAAAATTCATTAGTGGCTTAGGGATTTATGTGACAGCATGAAGCATTCAAACATATGCAGCATGGGTGTCCCAGAAGAAGAAGGGAAAGGAAAAGGGGCAGAAAGAATATCTCAGGATATGATGGCTGAAACTTTCTCAACTCTAATGGAAGACGCGAGCTCACACACACATATATCTGTTTCAAGAAGAGCAGCATTTTTCAAACAGTATAAACAATAATATACTCTGAGACACATGCTAATCAGAATATTAAGAATGAATTCTGAAAGCAGCAAGAGCAGAGCAATTCATCACATAGGAATAAGTGCAAATTTCACATCAGAAATCATGCAAGTGAGAAGACAGTGTTATGCTATATCCAAGGTACTGACAGAGAGAAAATGTCAGCTCAAAGTACTTTATAAGCAAAATTGTCATTCAAAAATGAGGGAGAGTTTAAAGTATTCACAGAAACACAAAAACTGAGAGTGTTCAACAAGAAACCTGCCCTACACGAATTAATAAAGAGAGTTCTGGAGGTTGAAAGTAAAAAACAGGAGAGGGTGACTTGGGGAAGTGTGAAGAAATGAAGATTATCAGTAAGGGTAAATGCAAAACCTAATAGCATTATACCTTTAATATACAACTCTACTCTTTAATTCTTATGAGTCAGAATACACTTGAACAAGAAAAAAGCAAATTTCCTGATAATGGACTAGCAAAATATAAAGTAGTAAAGTGGGACAAAAATATAAAGAGGGAAAGCGGATCGATATGGGAGCAGAGATTGTGTATGCTATTGAAACGAGGTTAGTAATTTTGCAACTTAAGAGGGTATAGATGTAGGCTGTGTAATATAAACCCCAGGTTAACCACAAAGAAAGTATTTTAAAAATATACAGAATCAGACGTGAGGAAGGGATCAGAGACATCACAAAATATCAACTATGCAGATAAGGAAGTTGTAATAAATGAAATGAGACACAAGAAATAATATGACATACAAATGCTGAAATAGTAAAATTGGTGAAGTAAGTACAGCATTTATAGTAATAATACTGAATTTTAATGGATTAAAATAACAAATCAAAATACACAGGGTGGCAGAATGGATAATAGAGAATGATCCAAATATGTGTTGTTTAAAAGAGACACACTTTAGACCCATAGATACAAATAGATTGAAAGTGAAAGATTGGAAAAAAACATATTCCATGCAATAGCAACGAAAAAAGAGCTTGGTTAGGTATGCTAATATTGGACAAAACATGCTTTAGGTGAAAAACTGTTTAAGATATAAATAATGACATTATATATTAATAAAAGGAGCAATCTACCAAAAATAACTAACAATCATGAATATTTATGCACCTAAACAAGGAGTCCCAAAATACATGAGGCAAATACTGGCAAAACTGAAGGGAGAAATAGACACTTCTACAATAATAGTTGGAGACTTCAATACGCCATTCTCTTCAATAGATAGAACATCTGGACAAAAGATCAATAAGGAAACAGATAATTTAAATATGATAAATGAACTAGACATAACAGACGTATATAAAACATTGCACCCCAAAACAGCACGATATGTATTCTTCTCAAGTTCAAATGGATCATTCTCCAGGATAGATTCATGCTAGGTCAAAAAAGAAGTCTTAATAAATTTAAAAAGTTTGAACATCTCCTCGGCCCAAAATTGAATGAAACTGGATATCAATAACAGGCAGATAACTCAAAAAATCCATAAATATATGGAAACTAAATAACACATTCTTAAAAAATCAGAGGCTCAAAAAAGAAACTTCAAAGTAAATCATTAACATCTTGAAGTGAATGAAAACAAGAACACAACATAAAAAAACTATGGGATGCAGTGAAGGTACTGAGGGAAATTTAAAGCCCTAAATCCTTACATTTAAAAAGAACATCTAAAATCAAATACATAACTACACACCTGAAGTAATGAGAGAAAGCACAACAAAATAATCCCAAGGCAAGAAGAAGGAAAGAAATAACAAAGATTATAGCAGAAATAAATGAAATTGAGAGTGAAAGAAAAATAGAATTAACAAAAGCAAAAGTTGTTCTTTAAAAAGAACAATAAAATTGTCAAACCTGTGGTTAACTGACAAAGAAAAAAAAGAGGATGAAAACAAAATCAGAAATGAGAGGGAGAACATTTCTACTGACCCCACAGAAATAAAAAAGGATCAAAAGAGGATACTATGAAGAAACGAATGCCAACAAATTATACAACATATATAAAATGTATAAATTCCTAGAAATACATGAACAACCTATGCTGACTCTACAAGAATTAGAAGATCTTAACAGACCAATTATAAGTAAAGAGATTGAAGCAGTAACAAACAAACAAACAAAAACCTCCCCAAAATATAAAGCCCAGGACCAGATTGAAGACATCTGGCTTCACATGTGAATTCTACCAATCATTCCAAGATGAATTAATAACCAAACTGTACAAAACTCTTCCAACAATTGAAGAAGAGTAAACACTACTTAATTCATTCCATGAGGCCAACATCACCATGATACCTAAACCAGACTACAAGAAAAGAAAATTACAGACCACTTTATCTAATGAATATAGATGCAAAATTCCTCAACAAAATACTTGCAAATCAAATGAAACAGCACTTTGGAAGAATTATACACCATGATAAAGAGGGCTTTATCCCAAGTATGCAAGGGAAATTCTACTAAGAAAATCAATTAATGTAATACACCATATTAACAAAAGGATGTGAAAAAGTAAAAATTATCTTGATTAATGCAGAAAAGGCATTTGACAAAATCTCCCATTTTTTCATAATATAAACACTTTAAAATAGGAATAGAAGGCAATGTCCTCAACATTATAAAGGCAATATAGGAAAAACCCACAGCTAACATCATACTCAATGGTGAAAGACTGATTTCCCTCTAATATCTGGAACAAGACAGGAATGCTTATTCTCACAACAAATATTCAACATCATATTGGAAGTTCTAGCCAGAGGAGTGAGGCAAGAAAAGGAAATAAAAGGCATCCAAATTGTAAATGAAGAAATAAAATGTTCACTATTTTCAGATGACATGAGCCTATATCATAAATACCAAAAATTCTACAGAAACCTACTAGTTCTAATAGATGAATTCAGCAAAGTTGTGGGGTACAAAAACAATATGCAAAAATCAGTACACTAATAATGAACAATCTGAGAAGGAACTGAGGAAACAAGTTCCATTTACAGCAGCAAACTAAAGGAGTAAAATAACTCAGAATAAATTTAACCAAAGATATCTTTACACAGAAAACTACAAAACATTGCTAAAAGAAATAAAAAAAGACCTAAATAAATAGAAAGACATTCCATGTTTATGGATTGGAAGACTAAATATCATTATTTCAATTCTACCCAAAAAGATTTACAGATTCAACACATTCCAAATAAAAATTCTCAGTCTTCTCTTCAGAAATGGAAAGGGCAATTATCACAATTATTTGGAAGGTTAAAGGCCCTGAATAGCCATAACTTCTTTTTCAAGAAGAATGAATTTGGAAGGCTCACACTCCCTGACTTTAAAGCATATTACATAGTTACTGATTTCAAAACATCATGTCACAGGGTTAGACAAACTGATCAATGGAATTGAGTTGATAGTTGAGAAATAGACCCTCACATCTATGGCCAATTGATATTTAACAAAGCTGGTAAGTCCACTCAATTGGAAAAGAGCATTTTCAACAAATGATGCTGGAAGAATTGGATATCTATATACAAAAGAATGAAAGACAAACATTATCTCACACCATATACAAAAATTATCACAATATGGGATTAAAAACCTAAATATAAATACCAGGACTGTGAAAGTTCTAAAGAAAATATAATGAAACATCTTTAGGATGTTGTGTTACCAGTGGTTTCTTAGACTATACACCCAAAACAAAACAACAGAAGGAAAAAATAGATAAATGAGACCTCCTCAAATATAAAAACTTTTTGCTTCAAAAACCATTGTCATGAAAGTGAAAAGGCAATATTTTCAATGGGATAAAATATTTGGAAAATGCATGTCTGATAAGGTTATAATATCCAAAATATATAAAGAAGTTCTTAAATTCAACAATAAAAAGACAAACAACCTGCAGCAGTCTGATATTATTTATGAATTCCAAAAAAAGATAATTGATTTTGTTTGTAGACTAGTCTATTCCTCTGGGCATGAGACCCTTTTATTGTATTAGATTCAGCTGAGATGCCTTTGATTAAATTACGTTAAGATTAGGGCTTTGATTCAACCATGTCCTTAGGGTGACTCAGTTTGAGTCCCCACCCCCTTGGTGGGCTATGAAAATGGACACTCATTCAAGAATACAGAAGCAGATACCCCAGAAAAGAGAGAACTGGATGCTGGAGCCCCTGAGAGAGATGAACCATTCACCTGATAGTTTGCAGATGAAGAGAATAGAGCAGCTGAGCACTATACCAGCCTACAGCTGAAGTCAGAAGAAGCTGGGCCCACACAGCATTAAGAGGAAAGAGGAAGGCTGAATCTTCATAGAGGTAACCCACCATCTTGCTTCAACATGAGGCAACAGACTTTGGGTGAGGAAGTAACCTTGAGTTGTTCTCTTTAGGGCCTTGTAACTGTAAGCCTTTACCGCAAATAAATATCCTTTATAAAAGCCAAGAGAATTTGGGCAATTTACATCAGCACCCCCTTTGGCTGACTTATACATAATTTTTTACTGGGAGAAAGGGGTAGTGCTTTTGCAATTACCAAAATTCTGGAATGGTTTTATAAATGGCTAATGGGTATTTTTTTTGGAGGAATTGTGAGACGCTTGATAGAAAATACCTAGATTGATTTGAAGAGACTGTTGGTAGGAGTATGGACACTAAAGAGACTTTTGATGAGGCCATAGAAGTAAATAATGAAACTATTATTGGAAACTGGAGGAAAGGTAATCCATATTTTAAAGTCACAGAGAACGTAGCAAGATTGTCTCCTAATGTTGTATGGAAGGCAGAATTTGCAAACTATGAGCTTAGGCATTTAGCCAAAGAGATTTTCAAACTAAATTTGGAAAATACAGCATGATTTCTCCTTACAACTTATAATAAAATGTTAGATGAGAGATATCAGCTGAGAACAGAATCATTGGGCAGAAAGAAAACAAAAACTGATTCTGGAAATTCCAAGCCTCTGGAAATCAAGCCCCCAGATAATAGTGCCTCATCTGAGGAATTAACTAAATTTGGAACTTGTCAGAATTGAAAATAGAGTTATCTAGGAAAGACTTGTGGAAAGTCTTACTGTCTCATGGCTTGGACCCCTGCTTCCTGCATGCTAAACCAACAAGCTTTCTGAGAAAATGTATGAACAAAACCACTGTCAGCCTGGACTAAAAATATTGTGGAGGGGAGAGATGGAAGGGAAAATGGCTTTAAAAGGAAAACCATGGAAGCTGAGGTCTGGAATTAAGACATTTCCTTGGGCCAAGAGAAGGACCCCAACCATGATAAGGGAAGGGTAAGTTTGCACCAGTATTTGAGGAGGGTGGATGTTCCAGTCCAATGCTCAGGGAGAGTTTTGTCCCCCTCAAACTACAGAGAGAGTAGCATATATTCCCCAAGGGTTGGTGAGAATGAGGTCAACACTCTAGTGCTCTGAGAGGGGTGGATGTTTCCTCCATAGGTAGGGGAAAGTGTAGCCATCACCCCAATGTTCTTGGATGGTAATGTCTGGAGCTCAGTTACCATGCAGATGCTTGATGAGGATGGAAACAAGAAAATAGCCATTGGGCAAGCCTTTGAAAAGGATGTGTTCCTATGAGGCCCAAGGGAGAAGAAACCATCATCATAAGAATGACTCAGAGAATTTGAAATCTAATGGAGTATGTCCTGTAGGTTTTCAGAACTGTAGAGGACCAGTGACTCAGGTTTCTCTCTCAAATTCTCCTAATGGTAAGGCAAAGGTTTATCCTTTGTCTATACCTTTGTATATTGGAAGCAGAAAAATTGTTTTGTAAGTTTCAGTGGTCTACCGCCAGGCTGGACTTTACCCCAAGACAAACTGTATTTCTATAAACAAATTGTGATGTGATTTTGTATTTAACATGGCTAACTGAAAAAATTTAAAGTTTTTTTGAAAATTGTAGTGTCTTTTTTGGACTTCAGAGGGTGGAGTGTAGTAGTTTGATAATATTTATGAATTCCAAAAAAGATATTTGATTATGTTTGTAAACTGGTCTCTTCCTCTCTCAGCCTGAGACCCTTTGATTGTATTAGATTCAGTTTAGATGCTTTCAATTAAATTATGTTTAGATTAGGGCTTTGATTTAACCACATCATTAGGGTGACTCAGTTTGAGTCCCTGCCCTCTTTTTGGGCTATATAAATGGATGGTCAATCAAGAACACAGAAACAGACATACAAGAAAAGAAGGAACTTGATGCTGGGCCCCTGAGAGTGGAATCATTCACCTGATAGTTTGCAGTTGAAGAGAGCAAAGCATGTCAGCCCTATGCTACCCTAGAGCTGAGATCAGAAGAAGCTGGGCCCACAGAGCCTTAAGAGGAAAGAGGAAGGCTGAACCCTTGCAGAGGTCACCTGCCATCTTGCTTCAACATGAGGCAACACACTTTGAGTGAGGAAGTGCCGCTTCTGGTTCCTTTAATTGGACTCTTTAGGACCTTATATCAGTAAGCTTTTATCCCAAATAAATACCCTTTATAAAAGCCAACAGATTTCTGGTACTTAACATCAGCACTCCCTTTGGATGACTAATTCACAACCCAATTTAAAAATGAGCAAAAGCCTTCAATAGACATCTCTCTAAAGAGGAACTACAAATGGCTAGAAACACAAGAAAATATGCTCAACCTCCCTAGCTATTAGAGGTATGGAAATCACAATCACATTGCGATATCATTTTACACCCAGCATCTACTGTTAAAAAAACAGAAAACTACAAATGTTGAGAATGTGGAGTTATTGGAACATTCATTCATTGCTGGTGGAAATGTAAAATGGTGCAGCTGCTGTGGAAAACAGTTTGACAGATCCTCAGGAAGTATAGAATTACTTCATCATCCAGCAATCCCGCTACTAAGTATATACCCAGAAGAACTGAATGCAGGGAATTGAACAGATATTTGCATACTGTTGTTCATAGCAGCATTATTCACAATTGCTAAAAGATGGAAGCAACCCAAGTGTCTATCAAATTTTGTTATATCCATACAATGGACGATTATTCAGCCATAAAAAAGGTAAGAAGACCTGATGCAAGCGACAACATAGATGAACCTTCAGGACATTATGCTGCAAGCATTAAGTCAGAAAAAAAAGAGACAAATATTGTATGATCTCAATATATGAACTAATTATTGTATGCATACTCATATAGTTAGATTCTAGAATACAGGATAACAAGGCAAATATTAGGGTTAGAGAATGGAGTGTAGGTGCTTAATTTATACAGTATTTCTATTTAGGTTAATTGTAAAGATTTGGAAATGAATGATGGAGATGATAGTACATTATTGTGAGTGTAATTAACAGCACTGAATTATATAGGTGAATGTTGTTAAAAGGGAAAACTTTAGGCTGTATATCATTAGAATAAAAATTAAAAGATATAGTATGAAACTGTGTAAAACAGTGAACCCTATCATAGATGAAGGTGTATAGTTTACAATACAAGGATAAGAATGACATTTCATGAATTATAACAAATGTATGACACTGGTACTAGGTGTTAATCATAGGGTGTTATATCAAAAAACACATCTAGTGCAAAGTATGGCAGATATTTAGTACTATTTTAATAATTATTCATTAGTTTTAACAAAGGTAATTTATGTTAAAAAATTAGTATAATTACAAAAAAAAATGCTATCATCAATTTTAACAAATGTTCCACATCCATGCAAGATGTTGGTGGCAGGGTGGTATATGGGAATCCTATATTTTATGCATGATTGCTCTGTAAACTCATAAAATCTCTAATAAAAAATTACAAAAAATAAAAAAAGAAACAAAAAGCTGGGAGGGATAACTGGAGCCTGGCAAGATGCAATGATTTGCTCAAAGTTACAGAGGTATGTTATTGCAGTTCTGTTTGTGTAGAACCCAGGAACTTCCCTTCTGGGCAACTGCCCTTTTCATTATATTATAATGCCTTTTTATCTGGATGTTCAAAAGGAAACAAGTGTAATATATTCTTTATTGTATGTTTTTGCAATAATCCAAGCCATTTCAAAAATTTTATTCAAAACTAAGATTTAGTTTAATTAATGTTTCTGAAGGAATGAGCTTTATATATTCCAGATCTGTGCTGTTCAATATTGTAGTCACAAGCTACATGAGACTAAAAAATTAAAATTAACGTTGACAAAATAAAAAAGTTCTTCTGTTGCCCTTGCCATATATGAAATTCTTAATAACCATATTTGGCTAATAGCTACTGTATTTGGACAGCACAGGTAAAGAACATCTTCTTCATCACAGAAAGTTGTCAGACTGTGATGTTCGAGACTGTTTAGGAGACAGGGGGAGAAGGGACCAGCAGGGATTACCCTGATAAAATTGACTAATATTACTGCTACCATTATTGTTATTCTCTTAGAATTTTTGAAAACTACTAGATATCTTTACATCTAATTCTCCTGACAGTCATGATATGCTCTTGTTACTGAACCTATTTTAACATTGAGGAAAGTTAAAGATATATATAGAGCCAAACAAATCTTGTGGAGTTGAAATCAAACACAGGTGTCTATGTGGCTGATAAAGTGAGAAGATGGGCAGTCGACTTGGCAAGATGGCATTGGTTTAGGAGGGCACTCACTGACTCGCTCTCTGAGGACTACTGATTGGGGACAGGGTCCTGCCCAGGGTGTCTGTGCTGGGGGTGCACGGAGTGAGATCCTTGGGTACATTGCTCTGGAGGGAGCTGGACGGCGAGGTAGATTGCTTTGTAAGGATTCATGAATTTTTCCCCTGCCTCTGGTGGTTGACACAGACGGCTGAGCCCCAGGGATGAAATCCCAGAGTTAACACTTTAAAATATTAAAACAAACATATTTCAAAATGTACTTCAAAGACATATTGAAAAAGAAAAATGAAGTTGGAGGTATCACACTACCTGACTTTAAAACACACTACAGAGCTACAGAGGTCAAAATTGGATGGTATTGACACAAGGATAGACATACTGACCAATGGAACCGAATTGAGAGTTCTGATATAGATCCTTGCATAGACAGTCATCTGATATTTGAAAAGGCCACCAAGCCCACTCAGTTAGGAGAGAATGACCTGTTCAACAAGTAGGGCTTGGAGAACTGGATATCCATATCCAAAAGACTGAAAGAGGAAATCATCTCACACCTTATACAAAAATCAACTCAAGATGGATCAAAGATCTAAATATAAGAGCCAAAATCATAAAGACCTTGGAAGACAATGTAGGGAAGCATCTACAGGACCTTGTAATAGGAAATGGTTTCATGAACTTCACACCCAAAGCACGAGCAGTAAAAGAAAAAATAGATAAATGAGATCTCCTCAAAATTAAAAACTTCTGGACCTCAAAGGATGTTATTAAGAAAATAAAAAGGCAGCCTATCCAATGGGAGAAAATATTTGGTAACCATATATCTGATAGGAGTCTAATATCCTGCATATATAAAGAAATCCTACACCTCAAAAATGAAAAGACAAACAACCCATTTAAAAAATGGGCAAGTGACCTGAAAAGACACTACTCCAAGGAAGAAATACAAATGGCTAAAAAGCACATGAAAAAATGCTCGACATCGCCAGTTATTAGGGAAATACAAATCAAAACTACAATGAGATACCATCTTACACCCATCAGAATGGTAGCTATTAAAAAAGCAGCAGACTATAAGTGTTGGAGAGAATGTGGAGAAATAGGAACCCTCATCCACTGCTGGTGGGATTGTGGAATGGAGTCCAGCCACTGTGTAGGACAGTTTGGTGCTTCCTCAGAAAACTAACAATAGATCTTCCATATGATCCAGCAATTCCACTCCTGGGTATATACCCAGAAGAATTGAAAGCCAAGACATGAACAGATACATGCACACCAATGTTCATAGCGGCATTGTTTACTATTGCCAAAAGTTGGAATCAGTCCCAGTGCCCGTCAACAGATGAATGGATAAACAAAATGTGGTACATTCATACAATGGAATATTACTCAGCTGTAAAAAGAAATAAAGTGCTAATACACGGAATAACATGGATGAATCTTGAAGACCTTATGTTGGAGTGAAGCAAGCCAGGCATTGAAGGTTGAACAGTACATGACCTCACTGATTTGAATTGAGGAAAGTGAGCAGTCTCTGTGAACCGATGCCTGATAGATAAGTTAACAAGAGAGAGAAAGAGAAGAGAAGGTTGTGAACCATCACCATACGGACATAATCTATGATAAAGTGATAGAGTATAGTTGCATATTGAAGGATAGGACAGGTGGGTAGTGATATTACTGGGTTTGGTGGTGCAGGGTTGACAGGTGGGTAGATTAGAAAGGGTGGGTTAGAATACCCAGGATACTGGGGGAAGAGATGGGAGAGGGACCAGGTGAACACGGGATTTGTGGTTATGAAGTTGAAAGTTCAAGAGTGGGAATGCTCTTATGCCAACATGACAAGGCAGTGTCTCTGGTTTAGGGTGTAAGTTGGGGGGGCATCCTGAACGGGGCATAACTGGAGTAGGCTTCTGGGGAGTGTGTGAGTGTTCATCCTGTCATAATGTGTTGTGTTGTGGAGTGGAGACCCACATGGTGAGGGGGAAGGAAATGGACCCCCATCTTTGGGAGGACTAATTCACCCAGAAACAGACAGGTGGGTGTCTCTTAGGAGTAAGGGTGGATCCTAATAAGGGAGGACAATCAGCATGTCAAGACCTCTTGTTGCATGTAACTATGAATCTTGTCATCCAATGAGTCAAGACAGGGGTGTGTCATGTGCCCCAGGTGGATGGGGAGGGAAGAACAAAAAAGATCAAATAGGAGATATTTAGTGGTCAGGGGAAATGTTTTTCATTACCTTACAGTGATGGACACAGGACATGATAAATATCATCAAAAATTATTAAACAGTACTGTCTAAATTGTAAACTGTACTGTAAGCCATTGACAATTTTTTGTAACTATGTTTCACTATATGTGTAACAGTTATAACAATGCTACCATCCACATACAAAAAGGTTTTAATATGGGGTGAGGAAAGGGGGAGGAGTTTGGATATATGAGAGTCCCTAGTATTCTGTATGTGACTTTGCTGTGACCTAAAACTTCTTTGAAAATTAAATGAAAATTTGGGAGACACTGGGGATTGAGAGGGGGAAGATGCCACGGTACAGACTGGATACCCGATAATGCAGGGATAAAAGGAAAAATGTTTAAAAAATTAATTTTTAATTAAAATTTTTTTTTCTTTTTTCCCATTTTTTGAATATCCCAATCCTTTAATTTTGTTTTATTTTTAGAGTTTTTTTTAAGTTTCCTTGTATTTTATCTCTTATATTTAAACTTATTATTATTTCATTTTCCTATTAATCATATTTGTCTGTTATATGGGCTTCATCTTCAAGGAAAGCTTAGTTCTCAGAAGGGTTACAATGGGGGCAGGAGAGAATCACTGGTGGGAGTTGTCTGGATTGGGGGTTTCATGGGAGGAAGTTCACTTGAATATACATGAAAGATATATAAAATTGTTCAAATGATCAAGGGGTGTGGCATGGTCACAGTGGGTGGAGAATCACTCAATAAATGAGAGAATAATGAATTCCCAGTCTGGAGAGCTCTGCCACATTCTCCAAGGGAGCAGCAACACACCCCAGAGTGCAGGGGCAGTGTCTGGCAAAGGAGGATGGCCCACTAATGGGTTCTTGTTATTAATGACTAGCTTTACGAATCTTGGCTCTTATAATTGAAATGTAGCCTAGTGTTATGGGGTGCCTAAGGGTTGCCACCTGAGAGCCTCCTTGTTGCTCAAATGTGGCCTCTCTCTAAGCCAAACTCAGCATATGACTGCATTACCTTCCCCCCAGTGTGGGACATGACTCCTGGGGATGAGCCTTCCTGGCAATGAGGGATTACTACCAAGTGCC
>JAQZBX010069871.1:0-15508 GCA_029593785.1 Cabassous unicinctus
TTTTTTTTTTTTGCACTTTCTCATGCATCGTCGTTAATGAAAATGGACCATGTGGGGCCATAGTATTTTCTCAGGGTACTGTTGGAAAAGACATTGAGATTTCTTCCCACAGAAAAGTAGGGTTGATGGAGTGTTATTTGTGGTAATTCATTCCCATAAGATGTGAAGAGTTCCCATATAAGATTTTGATCATCCAGAACTGAATATGCCATAAATGAAAATAAAATCACTAAACCAATAATGGATGTCATTCTTAAGGATTATTTGGTCCAATAGTTAGGGTTGTAATATACAAAACAGAATTATGTCATCATTGATTTCAGGGATGTCAGAATTAAATTATTAGTAACATTTAAATGTTTCTTCCTCTATAGGGTATTAATTATCATGGATTATATGACATCTAACCTGGCCTTACACTCTCTGTCTCTCTCTCTTTTTTTTGTAACACATTTTTATCCTAATACGTATGCATCGTCAAGTGGTGTTCACCTGGAAAATATTTTTTCACAGAATGATTTGCATTCCTAAAATAAACCACATTTATTAATATCTCCCATCCTCTCAGACTGATTGGTAAGTTCTTGGGTAGTTCTCAAGCTCATGAGTAGGAGACAATTTTCCTAAAGTTTATGATTCTCTTGAAACAAATTTCCAGGTACAAGGATTTAGTAGGTATTTTCATTTTATTTATGTTATTATTAGAGCAGTGGTTTACTGAAACATTCTTGCAGAAAATAGAGAATTTCCATATATCCCCCACTTATTTTCCTTATCGTTTACCTTTAATATTGCACTCTTTCCTTATTGATATTTTGTCAAAAGGGTCAATCCTTTATTGAATATGCTGTATTGAATTATCCCAGTAGTAATGTACCACTATCTATTTCTCTCTTGATATTTTCAAATTTGCCTTCATATATTTTGGAGGTTTGCTATATATATATGCACTCATTTATATTTAATTGGGGACTTTGCCTTTGAATGGCTTATCAATATATAGTGTTTTTCTTTCTCCTAGGCAGTAGATTTATTTGCAATTATACCTGTTATGGGTTACAGAAAAGTCATATAGAATGAACGGTGTTCCTGTATACTCCCCCCACACACACATATGCATAGATGCCCTTATCATAAATATTTTTCCGTTACTATGGTAACTTTGTTACAATTGATAAACCTAGATTCTTATTATTATAGGGTTAACTGTAGTCCATATACATGTATACTCTTCCTATTCGTTTCTGAAACCCCTCTTCTTGTTGTTCTTGTTACATATGATGTTTTCATACATTTTATCTGCCCAACCATAGGTGATCTTTAATTTTATGCACTTGAATTTTAGAAATTTTTAAATATGGAGTTACATAACAAAGCCCAAAACATTATTACTATTATTTTTAATTAGAGAAATGATTGACTTTATGAAAGTCTTTAAATTTTTATGTAATTCGACCCACCGTTGAGTGTCCTTCCATTTCTGCTTGAAGAAGTTGTTTAAAATTTTTTGTAGGACAGGCCAAGTGGTGGAAAACTCCCACAAGATATTTTGTGTGTTTGTTTGTTTAAACATGGTGATGCCATATTCGTCTTCTCCTCAGTTTCCAAAGATACAATATTATTAGAAGTATTAATACTTTTCTCTGAACCCTTGAACTCTTACATCTTAATTTGCCTTTTTGCCTTCCTTATGTTTGTCTTCATGATTTCCATGGCAAAATTGTCACTTGAACTTATGGAGACTCACTTGGAAGAAATATGTTGCTTTACTCTTGCAGTTTACAGAACTCTCTCCTTTCCCATGACATTTTGCTTTGTGATTCCTGTGTGTCTGGGCATGATGTTCTATGACTTTATCCTGTAAGGGGTTCTTACTGTTCCTTGATTGTGCATACACATGCCTTTCATTTCATCCAAGAGGTTTCCTGGCATAATATATTTGAATATTCCTTCTGTTACTTTCTCTTTATTTTCTTTTTGAGTATCCCACAAAGCATGTGTGTACTTCTTGATTTAATGCTGTATGTCCTCTCCACCAGGTGTAGAAAGACATACAGATACATGAGATTCCAGTTTCCATTAACCCATGTAATGTTTTAATAACTAGGAAAGACTGGCAGATTCATGTTCCTCACTCACAGTTGGTCAGCTCTCTTTTTGTGGTGGGGGTAGGGATGGTGAAGATCACTTTCTTTCATTCTGGTCTGATCAACTGGTGCTCTTGTGTGATGCTGAACCCCAGGTACTTGACCTACTGTTTACAGATCTGGGCTTTTTTCCAAGGCACTTTGTACCCAGTCTGTGTTAGAAGTTGTAGGAGAGTCTGGGTCCCTGGTGGGTTTTTTCCTGCCCAAACCTGGGGGGAAAGTTCCAGCAGTTTTTCCCAATTCTGACTTGAATTTTCTTCTGCATGAATTCTTCATTCTTCACTTTGTGGTATGGTGACAAGGAGAGTGAAGCCAGTCCTGAGGCTTAAGCTTGCTGGCCCTTCAGGTTTGAAGGTAATCTGGGCTCCCAGTTTGGTTAAGAAGTCCCTACCAATTAGGGAAACTGGACATTCAGGCAGGTACAGAAATTCATGAGTCAATTCATGGCCACCAAGCTGGCAAGTTCTTGGCTGGCAAAATGGCTGTTGGCTTGACTGGTCCCGTCACTCCTATGATATTAGCGGTTTTTCCACTAAAGGTGGTGATGGGGGTTATGACCACAGAATATTCAGTACCAGTGTCCACCATGACGGTCATTGTCTCCCAACATGTAGCTTGACCATCGTCTTGTGGGTGTCATATTCCAGTGAGCCCGGTCACCCCTATTCATGGTTGAGCCCTGCCAGCCTGATCAGATTATCTTGGGGCTCTGGTTGGTATTTCCCTTTAGGGATGTTCCCTCTATGTGCCTGAGTCTTTTGGGGGCATTCATTTGTCCAGTGTCCACTGTCTTGAAGTAGGCATATTGGTCTCTGGCCAGGAGCACACTTCTGGTGCTTGTCCCCCCTTTTTGAGATGGCCCTTCTCATCTGGTTTGGTCAGGATTTCCCAAGGATACTGCTAGTTGGGAGGCTTGATGTTTCATTTGCTTCTTGGCCTCTTTGGTGGCTTCATCTCAATTCCTGAATACTTTGTTGGCAACCTCAAGGAGTTGAGAGATGTTCACCCCCATGAGCCCTTCTAATTTTTGGAGCTTTCTTTTAATGTCCCTTGCTGCCTGTGCAACAAAGGTGGCATTCACCATCTTCTGGTTTTCTGGAGCTTCTGGGTCCAAAAGGTGTAGATTTTGAAGGCCTCACAAAGTCATTCATAGAAATCTCCCAGAGATTCATTGGGCTTTTGAGTAACTAAAGTCATCTTTGTCATATTTGTGGGTCATTTTGCCCCTTTTCGGACCCCTCAAAGGAGTGCTTCCCAATATTGCTGGAGTGCAGCCCATCCCTGATCAGTGTTGAATTCCAAGTTCATTTGGGCCTCAGGTGCTGCCTCTCATGCCCAATCTTCTGGGTTTAAGATGCCTGTAGGGGCCTGACCCTGCGGCCACTTTTGGGCTTTCATCAGAATCCATTTTTTCTCCACAATATTAAACAAAGTTAAGAGGAGTTGGCAGCAATCATGCCAAGTAGGATGCTGGGTTTGTAAAATGGTTTCCATGAGCTCAATAAGGGCCTTGGGCTTTTCTGAGTTAGAGGAGGTGTGGTGATTCCAGTTTAAGAGGTCTGTAGTTGTGAAGGGCTGGTAGTACATAACAGGCCTCCCAGGTCAGATGGTCCCATCCTTGCTGATCTGGGCCAGACTCTGTGTTTCATGGAGGGGTATCTGTAATGCAGGTTGTGCCAACCAGAGCCTCCTTTCTATTGGGGTTCTGGGGTTTTCCTTACAGGATGTTGATGTTCCCAGAATGACCAAAGGTGGGGGTGTTTCTGGGAGATCTGCCTGCACTCCAAGGCTAGGAGGAGAGACTGAAGTTGGGGGTGTTTCTGGGAGATCTGCCTGCATTCCTGGGCTAGGAGGAAAGGCTAGAGTGGCCAGAATGTATGGCAGTGGGAGTGAGTCCTTTTCCAAGTACCCATGTTGAATGACTGGCTTCTGGAGCCCCATTCTCTGTGCAACCAAGACCCTGCTCTGTCCCTTCTTTCCAACACACAGTCAAACCCAACAGGGCAGAGTCTGGGCTATATCTAACTAAGTCTATGTAGGGAAACTGATCAGGGTAGCCAGGAGTTCCTGTGACAACCAGCCACACTGCGCAGACCCTGGCTATATCCAGGGTCCCTTCAGAGGGCCAGTCAATGTAAAAGTGGGCCACTCTACTTCACATAAAGTTCAGAGGATGCTTGGGTTCATCTGGATGCCATAATCTCCAGAAAAGGCCTTCTTGAAATTCTGAGCATGCAGTTTAAGATGGTAGGTTTTGACTGTGATGAGTCCATACCCTGCATTGGTGGCAGAAGACTGACAAAGAAAAGGGGTTGCCTTTTTCAAGGCCACTCAGATTCCCACCTCTCCACATCTCTTATGAGGACTTTGGCTTTTCTTTGCTAAGGCAACTGCACAGAGTTCAGGGTGGTCTGTTATGCCATATGATGTAGCCGCAGAAAACAGATTAGGCCCCACTCAGGCTCCATAGCACAAGTTGTAGAATCACAGACTGAAATAACAGAGGCAAGCCTCCATCATCCTCACTCACACACACAATCACTCAGAAGTTACACAGTCCCTCCTGCAGGGTCTGTCCTGTCCTAGGATCTCAATATTTGAGACTTTGGGAGGTGATCAGTCTCCCCTTCTGTCCATAGACAGGCATGACTGACAGCTTGGCAGCCAGGCGCTTACATTTCTGGAGTCTTCTGGCCCTGTTCAGTCCACCTCCCCCCTGAGCCAGGACAGGGTGTGAGAACATGGCCTGCAGGGACCATCTCAGAAGGAGGTCCTGTTAAGATGATGGGTGGCACCCACCTCCTTTGCTCAGATATCACCATTGGCCATGCACATTAGCCTGAAGCCAGAGGCACAATGGGCTTGCTCAATTGGGTTTCCCAGTCAGGGAACCAAATGTTGCTGCAAAAATGAAACTTAGATGATGAGAAAACCCAAGTGGTACTCAAGGTGTAGATTAATAAAAGTTTTATTATGCACAGACCCAGAAGAGAGTTAAGTCTCCAAAATCTCAGCACCCTGTCTTGGATTTCATAAGTTTATATAGGGACTGAAAGTGGGGAAATTCCTAAGCAAGCAGACAGGCAGGGTTTACAAAACCAAAAGCTGTAAGTTTAGCTTATCTTCCTAAAGCAGAGGGCTATTAGGGAGGAAAAGAGTCATTATCTGTTTAGCATTGTAAATTCCAGTTGAAAGGGGCAGGCAGGGAGTGCTTATTTTCCTAATGATGTGGATTCCAGGGAGAAAAGCGAGGAAGGGAGAAAGGGATGAGGGGTGATTATCTTCCTAAACCTGTGGGTTTCTGCTGAGGGGGATTAGGGCTGCAGCACATCCTTTATCATAATGATCAGAAGACTCAAATGCTTCTCTCTGATTCCTTCATTTTTTAATAATCCCACTTTTAATTGGACAATTCAGAGATGTTTTTCCATTATGTCATGAATCATTACAGGATTGTTAGAAGGCTCCAGCATTTGTTTCAAGGAAATCATTTCTGATTTTCCCTATACCTTTTGGATTTTCTCAAGTATAGAGGGATAATGATCCAAGTACCCAAAATTAAATAATGGCTCTCAAGTCACATTCTAATCTAGAAAGTGTATGAAATAAAATGAAAGTTGTTCTTACAAAGAAAATGGAAAAAACAGAAACACACACAAAAATGCATGCGAACTTGGATACAAACATAACTAGAACTTCAAAATTTCTCCTGTGACATATGAATATCCCTGGCCAAATACAGGATAGAAAAGACACTTGTAGGCCTAATAAATTGACAAAGAGCAATTTGATTATTCACAGGTTAATGGGGAAGGGGGATGGTTCACAAAAGTCAGGGACCTAATCCACCTGGCAAAGAGTAGCCCTCCATCCCTACACACAGGTGATCACAACATCCATCATTAAGATGAATAAGGAAGACCAATCTAAAGAAATAGGTAAATCCCAAAGCTTCATTTGTGCCTCTCACCACACTCTTTCCCTTAATATATTTATTCATGATGCATGTCATTCATAGTGGAACATACATAAACATGAAGTGTAGTGTAAAACTTGTGACCTTACAAAATAAAGAGGCATAATACAATAAATGGGTCCCATACATCACACCTCCACCAGGACCATGAATAGTTGTGATGAATTTCTTTTTTTGAACTAGGGAGGAGCTTTGTGGAGACATTACTAATATTTATAGTACATATCTCAAATTTAGTGTACATTTCTGGGCATTCTCCCTATTTTTTCAAAACAAATCTCTCTTATTGATACATATTAATACAGTATCATCTTTATCCAAAGTGTAAAATCCCTGCTGTTTAGTATACTTTCAGAGGTGTGCATTCATCTCATCAATCATTATTAAACATTTTCATCATTGTCATAGTAATAAAAATAATATATAATAAAAACCAGAAAAAGAAGGAAATTATTCCTCTCTCAATCTCTGTTTCCACTGCCATGCCAAGTTGTTATTCTGGCTTTCCTTGTACAAATATTTATTGGTTAATTGAGCAATTTTTTGAGATATATTCACCTACCACATTATGTGGACAAAGTGTACAATTAATGGCTTTTTATGCTGTTGAAATTATTTTTATTGTAAAATTGTAAAATAAATTGGAAATTAGATCCAAAGAAATGGTAAATTTTTTATAGACAGTGTAAGTTTGATTAGATTTAATGTAAACCATGATAAGAAAGCGATATTATGACAAGAAACATATATAAAGTTAAATAATTTAATATATTGAAAATAAATTTTGACAAAACCCTAATTAATATATCAAGCTCAAACTCTCAGACATGATCATCTCTAAGAATGAAATGAATTTTTGTTTTAGTTATGCAATTTCCATTCAGTCAATGATTCTTCCATGGCAATCAAATTTCCTTTAGGAAAACCCTTACATCTCATTGGCATAAATTACCACAGATAACAAGATCACTAGGAAGGCCACAATATTGCAAACTAGGGACACTCAGTTCACAGAAAGCCATTGGTAGAGGAAGAAATGAGAAAAGAATGAGAAAATATTAACAACTTAGAGATGAGGCAACATTATCAGGAGCCACTGGATACCAAGTACATCCCAGCTTAGCGTGATGGATAACATTTTGAAAGGAACATGAATTTGAACTTTGGGCCTTGGGATCCAAAATGGCTCCCAGCAGTGGAGGCTGGTATGATTGAATCTTACTCACTGTTGACTTTGCCGGCCCAGGGAAAACTGCCACACGGTGCTTCCTGGCAACTGGCAAGGTTTGTCATCTTTCTCCTCCTCCACCTCAGGGATCCAAAGTGGTTGCCAGAGAAACAATTGTGCAGGCTAATTACTTGTAGCCCACGGCCATGGAGAAGGGGGTGTTTTGAAAAGTTAGCATCTAGAGGGAAGGCACTGCTGAAAATGGAGACAAAAATGAGAGAGAAAAGAATGGAATACTAGAGAACACTAATTAAGCTCTAATTCTGTTTTGCAGTGGGGTGTGGTGGTGGTTCAAATATAGAATACAATGAAAAAAGCTCTAGTCAAACTTATGACTCTGGGGAAAAATTAAAATACCCATGACATCAAAACAGGCAAATAATACACACAACTCTCATGATTTGTTGATGGAGTGGTATGGAAAATGTGTTTCAAATGTATTATATGGACCATGGCTTGTGGAAAAAATTTCATGATATTTTATCATTATCTGGAAGAAATAGTCCACCATGGTGTGCTGTGATTATGGAGAACAGTTGTATGGGAATTCTGACTTGGTGCATAATTGTTTGATTACTCAGCTTCAGTTAATAAAAATATATTCACAAAAAATAGTAACATGGTGGGTTGGAGGAAAATACAGGAAATGGAAGAAATAGCCCTAACTATCTGTCAGATTAGGTCGATATTCTCTCATTGGCATATTTGATGTATTTAAAATAGCAACACCATTTTTAAAATTCTTGGTAAATTACAAATATCAAAATAAGGGTTAAATATGTATTATTGTCTTCAAATACAGTATTAGCTTAGAGTGAAAGCATTTTTCAAAATATAGAGTCAATACTATTTCAAAATGAAGGTTGTTAGCCCTTTTTCAAAGTAAACTCCTTAAAAACAAAAGGTTTCAAAATATCATTTCAAAGGGAATGAATTTTGTGGAAACATTTTTGACAAGATGTGCTTCTTCATAGTAAATGAAATAAGGTTAACTACACTAACTGGGAGAATAATGATAAGAAGAACCCAAATGCTACTCTCTGATTCCTTCCTTTTTAATAAATCCACTTTACTTTGATAATTCAGTTGAGATCATTTACATTGGGTTACAAATCATTACAGGATTTTTAGAAGGCTCCAGCCTGTGTTTCAAAGAAATCATTTCTGATTTTCTCTATATGTTTTGGATATTCTTGAGTATAGAGGGATTGTGATACAGGTATCCAATATTATATCATTGCTTTTATAATGTATATTAATTTTTAGAAAATATTTGAAATAAAATGGGAGTTGTTTTTACAAAGAAAGTGTAAAACACAGAGACACACACAGATTCATATACAAACAGCACTATAACCTCAAAATTCCTCCTAATACACATGAAAGACCCTGTCCAAACCCAGGAGAGAAAAGACACTTGTAGGCTGAATAAATTGACAAAGAGCTTCTCAACTATTTACAAGGTATCAGGGGGGAGCGATATGGTTCATAAAGTCAAGAACCTATTCCACCCAGCCTAGAGAACAGCCCTCAATCCCTGTATACAGGTGATCACTGCTTCCATCATTAAGAGTGAAAAGTAAGACCAATATAAGGAAATAGGTAAATCCCAAACCTTCATGTGTGCCTCTCACTACACTCTTTCCCTTATTATTCCTAACACATGTCATTCATAATGGAACATATATAAACATGAAGTGTAGAGTAAAAATTATAACTTACAAAATAAAGAGACATAACAAAATAGAGGGGTCCCATACATCATATCTCCACCAAGATCATGAATAGTTGTGACCTATTTTTTTCAAACTAGGCAGGAGATTCATGGAAACATTACTAATATCTATGATCCATATCTCAACTTTAGTGTACATTACTGGGCATCCTCCATATTTTTTAAAACAAATCTCTTTAATTGATGTATATTAATTCAATATCCTATTTTACCAAAGTGTACAATGCCTGGTGTTTAGTATATTCTCAGAGGTGTGCATCCATCTCTTCAATCATTACTAAACTTTTTTCATTACTGCCATAGTAATAATAATATATAAGAAAACCCAGACAAACTAATTAGGAAATTATTCCTTCCTTTTTAATAAACCCACCTTTAATTTGATAATCCAGTTGAGATCATTTATATAGGATAATGAATCATTAGAGGATTGTTAGAAAGCTCCAGAATGTGTTTCAAGGAAATCATTTCTGATTTTATCTATATCTTTTGGATGATCTCAAAAATAGAGGGACTGTGATCCAGGTATCCAAAATTAAATAATTGCTCTTATGACATACTCTAATTTTTTAGAAATAATTTGAAATAAAATGAAAATTATTCCTACAAAGTAAGTGGAAAACACAGACACACACACAGAAAAGCTCATGGACTCAATTACAAACAGATCTCCAACCTCAAAATTTCTCTTCTGATACATGAAATCCCTGGCCCAAACCCAGGACACAAAACACATTTGTTGGCTGAATAAATTGACAAAGAGCTACTCCACTATTCACAGGATATCCAGGGGAGGGGAATGCTTCATAAAAGTCAAGGACTTAACCCACTCAACCAAGAATACAGCCTGCTGTCCCTATGTACAGGTTATCACAGCCTCCATCATGAAGAACAAAAAGGCAGACTAATCTAAAGAAATAGGTAAACCCCAAACCTTCATGTGTGTCTCTCAACACACTCTTTCCCTTAATATATTTTTTCCTGACACATGTCAATCTTGACTGTACATAGAAAAATATGTAGTATAGAGTAAAACTTGTGACCTTACAAAATAAAGAGGCATAACACAATACAAGGGTCCCATACATCACATCTCCACTGGGACTGTGAATTTTTTTATCCATTTTTTTTTATGAAATAGGCAGGAGATTCATGGAGACAGTACTAATATCTATAGTCTATGTCTCAACTTTACTGTACATTTCTGGGCATTCTCCTGATTTTTTAAAACAAATCTCTTTTATTGATACATATTAACACAGTATCCTATTTATCCAATGGGTACAATCCCTGGTGTTTAGTATATTCTCAGAAGTGTGCATTTATCTCTTCAGTCATTATTAAACATTTTTATTATATCCATAGTAATAAAAATAAAGAAAGAAAAAAACAGACAAATAAAGAAGGTAATTATTCCTCTCAATCTGTTTCCACTGTTGTACATAGTGTTATTCTGCCTTTCCTTGCACAAATATTTGTTTATCAAGACATTTTATTGATATATATTTACATACCACATCATGTGGACAAAGTGTATAGTAACTGGCTTTTTTCAAGCTGTTGAAAAGATCTTTATTGTAAAAGTGTAAAATAAAATATAAATTATATTGAAAGGCACGGTGAATTTTAAAAGAGTGTAAGGTTAGTTTAGATGGAATGTTTTCTAGTAAAAGAAAGAGATGGTAAGCCAAAAACATTTATAAAAGGAAATAATAATTCTATTATAATGGAAATTAATTATAACAAAATTGTAATTATTATATTTCATCGCTAACAGTCACAATAATCTCAAAGAATGAAATATATTTTTATTTTAGTTATGTTATTTCACTAAGGCAAACAATCATTTCTGGTAATCAAATTCCTATTTGGGAATTCCTCACATCTCATTGGCATAATGACCTCAGGTAACAAGATCACTAGGACAACCACAATATTTCTAATTAGAGACCCTCAGGGCACAGTAAGCCAAGTTTTGAAGAATAAAAGAAAATAAATTTGAAAAAATTGACAACATAATGTGTGAAACTCATGAAGAACCATGGGAATCTAAATAAACATCTGAGTTAAGTGCTGTGGATAACCTGTTCAAGCACCATGAAATTGAACTTTCAGCCCTGGCTCCAAAAGGGCTCAGAATGGTGGAGGATGGCATGATAGAATCATGCCCACCCTAGACTTTGCCAGCCCAGGGAAAACAACCACCCAGTGGTTCCAACAATGGGACTGTAGTGTCTTATTTCCCCTCTTCCACTGGAAGAACCCCAGTGGGCATGGCCAAAACAATTCTCAACCAAATTACTTGGAGGGCGGCATGAGAAAGACCTATTTGTAAAAGACAGCATCTATTGAAATGGCACTGCTGTAAATGAAGACAAAACTGAGAGAGAAAAGAAAGGACTCTTAGGGAACAGTAATTAGACTCTAATTCTGTTTTGTAGTGGGGAGTGCTGGTGTTTCCAATAGAGAAATAAAATGGAAACTCCACTAGCCAACTCATAAATATGTGGGAAAGATTAAAATACAGAGGTTGCCAAAACAGACGCAGAAAATACAACTATCATGACTGTAGATGATGGCAGAGTATGGAAAAATGGTGTCAAATGTATTGTGCTGAGCATTGGTGGTGGTAACAATTTCATTATATTTTATGATCATCTGTAAGAAATATTCCACCAGTGTGTGTTGTGATGATGGAGAACACTTCTATGGGAATTCTGACTGAGTGCATGATTGTTTTGTTAGTTCAAAAAATCTGTTAAGAAAAATGTATTTACAAACATAATAATGTGGTGGGTTGGAGGAAACTACACAAAATGGAAGAAAAGGACTATACATATAAGTAAGATTAAGACAATATTCTCTCATGCACATATGTGGTATATTTAACATAGAAAAAACAGTTTTCTAAATTACTTGGTATAATACAAATTTTTTAAAAAGGGTTAAATATCTATTATCATCTTGATATAAATGATAAGCTAACAGTGAAATCATTTTTTGAAATATGCACTCAATGCTTTTTGGCAGTGAAAATTGTTAGCCCTTTTTAATAGTCCACTCTTTCAAAACAAGAGGCTTCAATACTGTGAGTATTCTTATTGCCCTCATTTTGTGATAATCAGGGTAAGCTAAACACTTGCTATATTAGAAACCATGCATGTGTCCCCAGACCTAGTTTTCTCCCTAGGTCTGGTTTTTAGAATGCTTTGATAAACCAAGCCTGATTTATTATATGACCATCCTGTATGGGAAATGACTGTAACTCTAGGTATCTTTGGTGAATCTTGAGATATAGCAGGTGGGTGGATGTGGCTTAAATGGTTGTGTATCCATCTCCCAAATGGAGGGACATGGTTTCAATCCCTGGGACCTCTTGATAAAAAGAAAAAGAAAAATATAGAAGACACACAGGCTGCCATGCCCTGTGCACAGGTGTGCCATCATGCCCCATGAGTGGGTGTGCCACCAGGCTCCATGTGTGGGTGTGCCACCAGGTCCCATGAGCAGGTGAGACCCCCAGGCCCCACACAGGGGTGTGTCATCAGGCCCTGCCAAGTCACACAGCAAGATGATGACATAACAGGAGAGAGACACAGGGGAGAATCAAGATTATACATGCCAAAAAAAAACAAGAACCAAGGTGGCACAGGTTGTAGGACAACTCTCTCCCACATTAGAGGTTCCAAGGATCAAAGCCCAGTGAAGACAGGAAGAGAAGGATGAGAGGAGAGGGCAGGTAATGGACACAGATAGTTGCCCAGCAAATGGACACAAGGACAGCAAAAACAGGGGTTGATAAAATGGCTAAAAGTAAATAAATAAATAAAACCTTTTAAAAAGTATAAGGGAGTAAGATATGGACTATAGTTAGTAATACTTTGATGATGCTCTTTCATAATTTGTTAACAAATGTTTCACAACAATGTAAAGTATTTCTGGTGGGGTGATGTATGGGAGCCCTGTATGGTGTCATGAATATCTGTTTTGTAAGTTCACAATGTTTACTAAACACATTGTTTATGTATGATCATGTATGCATGATATACTTCAATAAATTGTTTTTATGATGGAACAAAAAAGAGGCTTCAATAGTCTCAGTTCATAGGGATTGCATTTTTTACAAAACATTTAGACTAGTTTTTCTTCTTATAGTTAAAAATTATCTACCCTAAACCGGGACAATAATTATAAGAAAGTCCCAAATGCTTCTCTCTGATTTCTTCATTTTTTTAATATTCCCACTTCCTATTCAATAATTCAGAGTAGATCTATTTAAATTAGTTCACTAATCATTAGATGATTGATGGAAAGCTCCAGGTTTTCTTTCAAAGAAAATATTTCTGATTTCTGGCCATATCCTGGGAGTTGTTCTTGAGTATTGAGTGATTCTGATGCAGGTACCCATACATAACCAACTGCCCTTAAGTCATATGCTACATTTTAAAAAAGTATTGGAAATATAATGAAAGCTATTCTTTCAAAGAAAATGGAAAACAGAGGGACAAATACAGAAAAGCACATGATCTCAGAGGACAAACAGCCCCTCAAACTCAGAATTTCTCTTATGACAAGTGAAAGGCCCTGCTTAAACCCTGTAGGAAAACCAACTTGTAGGCTGAATGAGGAGATAAAGTCCTACTGTAATATTCACAACATATCGTGGGGGGATATTGGGAATGGTTCCTAGAAGTCAAGGTCTTAATCCTCCAGGCAGAAAGTACAGCCTCCATTCCTATGCACCCATGATGACAGCCCCCATCATTGAAGATCAATTAAAGGAAGACCAGTCTGGAGAAAGAGGTAAATCCCAAACATTCATGTTTGACTCTCATCACCCTCTTTCTCCTAATTTATTTTTTACAGAAGGATTTCACTCATACATGAACATACATAAACAAGAAGTGTAGAGTAAAACTTGTGATGTTCCAATGTAAAGAGGCATACCATCATACGGGGGTCCCATGCCTCACATCTCTGCCAGCAGTTTGCATTGTTGTCATCCATTTTTAAAAACTGGCCAAAAGCATCATTGAAACATTAGTATAACTGTAGTCCACATCTCATCTTTGCTGTACATTCCAGGCATGTTCCCTGTGTTTTAAAACAAACTAATTTATCAATATATATTGATACAATATTTTATTTAGGCCAAGTGTACAATCCCTGGTGTTTGGTGTATTAACAGAGTTGTGCATTCAACTCTTCAATCATTATTATACCTTTTCATTAATTTCATAGTTATAATAAAGAAAAAAAAAGGCAGCCAAACAAAAAAGGAAATTATTTCCCTCAATCTCTCTATTTCCACTGCTGTGCATAGCTGTTATTCGGGCTTTCCTTGCACAGATATTTATTTATTTATCAAGCAGTTTGAGCTATATTCAGTTAAATCATCATGTGGACAAAGTGTATAGTCAATGGCTTTTTTTAAGCTGTTGAAAAGATCTTTATTGTAAAATGGTAAAATGAAATAGAAATTAGATATAAAGACATGGTGAATTTTAAAAGAGAGAGTAGGTTTAGGATAGATGGAATATAGTACATGATAAGAAAGAGATAGTATGGCAACAAACTTTTATAAAAGGAAATAATAATTCTAATATGGAAATTAATTATAACAAAATTCTAATTATTATATTCCAGTTCTAACACTTGGTCATAATAATCTCAAGAATTAAATAAATTTTTGTTTTAGTTATGCAGTTTCCAATGAGGTGTTCATTCTTTTCTAGTAATTAAATTCCTGTTTGGTAATTCCTCACATTTCATTGGCATAAATGAACTCAGGTAATAAGATCACTAGGAAGACAACAATATTTCAAACTAGAGACCATCAAGCACAGTAAGCCAAGGGTTGAGGAAGAAATGACAATAAATGAGAAAATATTGAGAATTCAATAATGAACCAAGCTCATGAAGTACCACAGGTATCCAGATAAACATCCAAGTTTAGCACAATTGATACCCTGTTCAAGCACCATGAAATTTAACTTTTGGCCCTGGGTCCAAAATGGCTCTGAGCAGTGGAGGCTGGTATTATAGAATCATGGTCATGCCAGACATTCCTGGCCAAGGGAAAAGGGCCACCCAGGGGTCCTAGCAACTGGCTTGGCATGTCTTCTTTCCCCTACTCCCACGCAGGGACCTGGTGCACTCAGCCCAAACATTTCCACCACCGAATTACTTGGAACCTGGGGGCATGAAGGAGGAGATCCTTTTCAAAGACAGCATCTAGTGAGAAGGCACTGCTGAAAATGAAGACAAAAATGAGAGAAATGAAAGGAATCTTAGTGAAAAATAACTAAGCTCCAATTCTGTTTTGTAGGGTATTTATGGCTCAAATATAGAAATAAAATGAAAAAACCACTACCCAAACTCATGACTATTGGGGAAAAATCAGACACACAAAATACATACAA
>JAQZBX010069872.1:0-15506 GCA_029593785.1 Cabassous unicinctus
GAGCAGATATACAGAAGCTGTAAATATCTCCTCTGCTGCAATCCATTATCTTGTGTACCTTTGGGCTGGACACCACATAGTTGTGTCTTTTGGAGCCCTAAGTCTAATTGGGGGGCTGATGCTCGACTCTCTCCTGCTGTCTTGTTTGGGGATAGAACTTCATTCTCCATCACCAACAACCTAGGCAGAAATTTGGACTTCTGCGGAAAGACCTTCTTACAGATTCTGTCCAGGTGAGTCAGAGAGCCCAGTTGATTCTGCAGGAAAGAGTCAGGAGGATGGACTCCAAGAACACTTACTTTAGGTCATCTGGGAGCCAATTCAGCTGGCCCAGAGCTGAGAGATCCTTGCATTTGTTTTCCCAATTGCTCAGTTAATGAAAAAATTGTTTCATTATATTAAAAGGGAAGTGTCCATTTAAGTCAGCAAAGCAGGGCTCATTGTGGATGACTAAGGGTTGGGAATGGAAGCCCATGTAGTAGAAGGAAGGAATACCAGGGATAAAGTGGTTCCAGGAAAAGTGGAATATCTATTCAAAGAGCTTTGCTGTTTAAGTGGGAATAGGGAAATGGGGTATTATCAATGGCAGAATGTGCAGTAAAGTGAGGCATTGCCTTTTTGTATTTAAGTTTAGGTATATTTAAGCAAGTGTCTGCAATGTGAATTATCCTATGGAGCTAGATATTTCCTTGCAATAGCATTTCCCAAGACATGCACTCTTACATTGGTGTCACATAAAAAGGTAATTTTAATATAATGAGCACAACAGGATACACTACAACTTTTACCTGGCAACTTTCCTTTTATACATGAAGTTAAATATATGGTTTATTGGCCATTTACTTTCCCCATTGCAAATTGTTTAATTTTCTATACTAGGGCCTGTTTTTCTTCTTGATCTCCTTTCTAAAACATAATCTTTCAAACAAAGAGCTGCAGATTTTTCTCCAACATTGCTCTTTCCCATTTAGCTCTTCTATGATTGTATAGATGTGTTTGGAGGAATGTGCAAATGTCTATCATTGTTACATGCAATGTTCTCCCCAAAGTTTTTCAAACTTAAAAAATGTCTGCTTCCTTCAAGTTAAAAGATCACTTTTTATACTCTTTGCCAACTGTCTTTCATATCTGTTTTACATTTGCACCTTTTGTGGTTAGATCTATTTCTAAAATTGCATCACCTTTTGCCATCTTTTGGAAGGTATTCTTCTTTCCATTGGGCCACAGGTTGCTTTTATTCTTTTCATAATTTAGAGCAGTTTTTAGTCTGTGCTTGTTGGGAGGGATCCAGAGAACTGAAATAGGGCTGTTGTATAGGGTTTGAAAGATGCAGAGAGAATGTGACTGTTGCAAGTCAAAAGGAAAATGTGCCTCATCTCATCACCAGTGATAAGCAATTCTTTACTAACAGCATGGACCAATGCTGAGGTTTTATGTGTATTGATTGATTCTGTTAAGTGTTTTAGGAGGATGGATGCCATAATGCCTATTATATCGGTGAAAGGCTTAAGGAACAAAGTTTATCAATAGATATCTGGCACATCTGAGATTAAAAACCAGTTTTATCTGATTCCAAAAATTTTGCATTTAGTATTATTTAAAAAGACTTCATATGCTTCACATAAAAAACACAACTTTTTTTTTACTAGTTATACATTTTCAATTGTGAAATGTTTGTTTATAACCTTTGCTCATTTTACTCTTGGAATGTTCAATCTATAAAGTCCCTTGTCGCTGTGAAAATATATCACTGTGTTTGTCATTGGATGACCTGCTTTTTTTCTTCTATCAGTTTTTCTGGTCTTCAAAGGGATATAACTGGAATTGTAATGCTATCAGAACCAAGGAAGATTTTCTTCATCAGAGTCTTTCAGAGAATACCTGGGTTTATATCTTTTCTTTTACTTCAGGTCCTTTTAATTCCTTCCTCTCTTATTTTTGAGTAGATTTTGATGTTTCTTTAAACACAGGGCATAAAGTGACCATAACAAAAAGGAGCACAGTGTTTACATGTGCAAGGGAGGCTTTCAGCTGGAATTTCAAAGCACCATTTCAAAATATTGGGGAATTTAAAATCTGATGTCAGCTTGGAATATATTTGCTCCTAGGCTGATCAGTGTGGCTGAGTGTGAGAAAAGCATGTTGTTAACTTGGCCTTAAACTGCCAAGCTGTACATCTTGTGTGTGTGTGCGTGCCTGTGTATTTGATGGGATGTGAGCAGTCTTCAGATCAGGGGTAACTGAACTGATATATTTGAATAGGTGTCTTAATTAATATAGTGTCTGCATGCAATTATACAAATGCCAATATGTCTAGGTCCATTCTTTTAGGTGGGATAGCTTTTCAACCAAGTTAATGATGTGTGAGAGGTATAGCATATGGATAAAGGACTCCCTGAGTTTGAAGTTTTAGCAGCAGTGAGGACACCTTGTTCTTAAACTTTCTATGAATTAATCTCTCATCATTGTACTGTTACACACTTCCCTGATACACAGGCTTCCTTCATCACCCTGAACATTTGAAACAAGTCATCTGTAAGGGTCTTAGTGCTGGATGTTCTCTCTGCTGGACACAGATTTCTTCTTATGTTCTCATGGCTCCTGACTTCTCTTCCTTGAGGTGCGTCTTCAAATTTCACATTATATATTGGACTTTCCTGAACACTGTGTGAAAAATAGCACTCTCACTTCACTGTTTTACCTGCTTTCTCTTCTTTAAGTCAAATATAATTAGCTGATTTGTAAAACGATTATTTTTTTTTTTGCATATTTTCTTTATCTTCAGATTGTTGGTACTTTTGGTTTACAGCACTGTAAACTCATTGCCTTGATTACACTTGCTCTTAGTCACAACTCAATATATATTTGACGAATGAATTTTTCATGCAGTCCATAGAGTTATTGAATGCTTGGTGAAAGGTTGAGATTTGGGGATGGAGTTCCTAATCAAAGTGGCACTGGAAATACCCTAAAGGCATGAGATCCATATAAATAATACAGACTTAATTTTTCACTGAAATAGACAGTTTACAGAATTTCTATTTGGATATTTCTGTTTGTTTATGTGAAAAATAACCAAGTTCTTTTTCTATTTTCTTAGTCAAATCAACCACATGGGACCTGGAAATGAAACACAAATTTCAGAATTTCTTCTCCTGGGATTTTCTGAAGCTCCAGAATTGCAGTCCCTACTCTTTGGTCTGTTCCTGTCCATGTATTTGATCACCATTGTTGGGAATCTGCTCATCATCCTGGCGATCATCTCAGACTCCCACCTCCACACACCCATGTACTTCTTCCTCTCCAACCTGTCCCTTTGTGACATCTGTTTATCCTCCACCACTCTCCCAAAGATGCTGATGAACATTCAGATGCAGAGCAGAGTCATAACTTATGCATGCTGCATCACTCAGATGTACTTTTTCTTGCTCTTCGGAGGGTTGGATGACTTACTCCTGGCTGTGATGGCGTATGATCGTTTTGTAGCCATCTGCCACCCGTTGCACTACACAGTCATCATGAATCCCCGTGTCTGTGTCCTGCTGGTTCTGGTGTCCTGGACCATGACTGTTATGCAATCCTGTTCACAGGGGTTAACGGTGTTACGACTGTCCTTTTGTACACATGTGGAAATTCCCCACTTCTTCTGTGAACTTCGTCAGATGTTACAACTTGCCTGTTCTGACACCTTCTTCAATTACTTAGTGACATATTTTATAGCTGTAGTGCTGGGTGGAGGTCCCCTAGCTGGGATCCTTGTCTCTTACTCTAAAATTGTTTCCTCTGTACGTGCAATCTCATCAGCTCAGGGGAAGTATAAAGCATTTTCCACCTGTGTGTCTCACCTCTTGGTGGTCTCCTTATTTTATTGTACGAGCATAGGGGTGTACCTCAGTCCTGCTTCTTCACATAACAAATATTCAGGTGCACCAGCCGCAATGATGTACACTGTGGTCACACCTATGCTGAACCCTTTCATCTACAGTCTCAGGAATAAAGACATAAAAGGGGCTCTGAAAAAATTACTTGGGAGGAAAACCTGCAAAGTGTCATTTGTCCTGTGGTGGAGGATAAGCTTGTTTTAGAAACTCTTAAACCCTCAGAGCTAGAAATTTACTTTCTTTGCTTAGAATGTGCATGTAGACCTGCCTAGAGTCAAGATGACCTTAAATATGAAGAAGTAAAATTTTAATCATACATTGTGTTACTAGAGCAACTTTTTAACTTTGGTGATGAAAATTTTCTCCTTGTATATGCAAGCTTCATGTCCATGTTTAAGGAGTTTATTTATTGGAGAACAAGAATCGGTGGCATTTTCTATATTATTTTATTGGATCATATTTCTGTTTATGTTTGAATACTTACAGAGTTACCTACAAATATGACTTCTTGCTTTCTTCTGAACAGAATCGACACTTTTTCAAATTTATGTCATAAATTTTAAAGAGTAGCCAATTTAAAATCTAGCTATTTTCTCTACCATGCAGTTCTTTATCTCTTGTTTCTTCAATACTCTCTTCTATGTACTTGATCAAATAGGATTATACACAAGTGGTTGAAAATATGCCTAGTAATGCCTGTTGCAATGGAGTGTTCTGATTCAGAGCCATGAGTTATTACTGCACAAACATCCACATCCTTGTAAACACTGCTGGTTACTGGGAAGCTTACATTAATGGCAGTTTCCTTCTAATACAGGTAACTGCAAATAAATTGAATTGCAAGGTGATTATGAATGCTTCCTTCAAATCACTGAAGGAATGCTGAAAATATGGGTTGCTGATCATTCTGAATGATTTGCTTCTGTTCACAATCATTATTATATCAGTCAGTTGTTGATGCATGTATTAGTCACCCAAAGGGGTGCTGATACAAAGTACCAGAACTTTGTTGACTTTATAAAGGGTATTTATTTGGGATAGAAGCTTAAAATGTCTAATTCAAGGTACCATAAGAGTACCTTCTCACCCAAAGTCACTGGCCATGTGTTGAAGCAAGATGGTCATCAATGTCTGGGAGGGTTCAACCTTCCTTCTTCCTCTTAAGTCTCTGTGGACCCAAGCTGCTTCTGATCGCAACTGTAGGCTGGTATAAGGTTCACCTCTTTCCCTGGGGCTCATTTCTTTCCAGGCTCATTTGTTCTGTTCTCTTCACAAGGTCAACTGTAAACTAACAGACTCATCTTTCTTCAAGTGCCTCTGCTGTGTCTAATGAGTTGTGTCTATTTCTCTGTGTTCTTCTCCTATATGTCTACTTCCATGTGAGAGTCTGTTTTATCAGTCCACCAAGGGAACTAGAACTCAATGCTGAGACAAACTCTAATGATGTGGTTGAATCAAAGCCCTAATCTAAATATAATTTAATCAGATGTTTCAGCTGAATCTAATGCAATCAAGGGGTTATCAAGCCCAGAAAAGCAGACCAGGTTACAAACATAATCTCTCTTTTTCAAATTCAAAAATAATCTCTAACTGACACAATGCAAAATGAGCCATCCTATAATTAAATCATTTAAGATGATGCTTTTAGTATTGCATGGCTGTCAATGGGGTGGAGATGTTTGATCTCTGCAGGGCCTTCATGAGTGTGTGATCAGCTTTGTGTTACCTGGGAAGGCTCTGCTGATCTTGTCTGAGGTCTCTTACATTTTGGGGGCTTGACTGGCCATAGGAAGTTCCCACTGGCCTTGACTAAGTCTACTACCCTTGACTCAACATTCCTTTTCATCTTCTAGCTGTCTATCCTGGGAATTGTTATTATGAAAAATTCAGGGCTCCAAGTAGAGCATCAGAAACATGCAAAGACCCCTTGAGTCACTTCCCTTTCAGCTTATACTCTTGGCAAAAGGAAACAAAATGCTTTAGGCATTGTGCAGTATCAAATGTGGATTAAGAGACCCACAGAGTCACACTGAAAAGGCATGGATTCTGGGAAATGTGGCATTTTAATTGGTCAAGTTGCTAAAATGGAAACCTCAGGCTTGTTGGCATAAATAATAAGAATTTTTCAAATCATCTCTAGAAGCAAGAAGTCCAAAATCCATGTCTCTGCAGAATGTGTGTCCTCCCAGAATCTGTAGCTTTCTTCTGCTGGCTTGCCACTATCCTTAAGGCTGCCTGGTTTCCATCTCTGCCTCTGTCATATGGTGATCTGCCTCAACTCTAGCATCTTCTTACTTCTGACTTCAAATGATTCTGTCTGTGTTTCCTTTGCTTATAAAGAGATCAGAATTATGGATTATAGCCAATCTTGATTTAATTTGGCCTCATGAAAATAGAAAATATGCCCAGTTTCACTAATAATCAAAGAAGGAGAAATGAAATAATTAAGGAAACCAAATTTCTGTAAATCAGAAAGACTCTTGTTTCCATTGATATTTAACTATTTCTATTATAAGGCTTAGTTAGAGTCAATATAATAATGCTTGAGACACTGGTTTCGATTTAGACAGCCTGGGTTTGACTTGTCTCTGCTATTCACCAAAGCTGTGAAATTGGGCTAGCTCTCTTGTTTCTGGAAGCTCTTCTTCCCTCATCTGTAAGTAGTGGAAAATGATACTAGTCAGATAAACATTTTTGCAAGAAGTAAATGAGCCAATGTGTAAAAATGTTTAAACAATGTTGCCACATAGGGTGTACCATGGTTATTATTATTCAATAGTTTTGAACTACTTTTCTACTTGAAAAACTTTTATTAATTCAAGATGTTTGTATTTTTCTGGTGAGACACTGCTTCGTATTTAACCATTCACCCACCCTGGTCACTCCATTCAACAAATATAAACTGAGCATAAACCGAATACCAAGGGCTGCTTATGAAGATTGATAGATATAGTCTAAAAGTCAAGGAATCCACATTGGGATGATTGGAAAAGTTTAGTAAATTTAACATAATTGAAAAGAAATTGAATGAGACCAAATCTTGTGGCTGATTTTATTTACAAAACCCTACAAAACATATCTGTAAATGAATTTTCAAGGGAGCACTTCCAAAATAGGCTTAGATAAAATGACCTCTGATGAAATATATTAAATGTGTGAGATAAGATCCATTTTAAACAAAGTCCAAATAATTAATCTTAATAACTGAGAATGTCAGTTTCAATTAAATATACTTAAAATTACCGGTAAGGAATTGAAGAAGGGGACCTAAGATATAACTTTATAAATAGCAGAGAGGAGGGCAGTAAGAACCCGAAGATCCAAGGAATTAGTTGTTTAAAAATTGGTAAAACCAGATGAAGTCAAAATGTTGATTTCTGAGATTCAGTATTTTGGGAGAATTTTCAACATATTTTTTCCTTTTTCCATATACATTTTTTCAATTAGAGGAGTTGTGAGCTCACAAAGCAATCATATACAACACACAGAATTCCCATGCTTCACACCTTCACCAACACAGTTCACTGTTATGGAATATTTGTTATAGATTATGAAAGAACATCATTAAAATGTACTATGATCTTTACCTTACATTTGGTATATTTTTCCATACATCCCAAATTAGTAAAACCTTTAATATTGATATAGTACCTTCTTTGACAATGATGCAAGAATATTACAATATTGTTGTTAACTACAGTCCATAAGTTTCATTAATAGTATTTTCCCATGCATCACCATGTTCTTACAACCTTGTAATAATGACATACATTTCTTCTAAATCATAGAATAACATTCTTTTATTTGTAGTAATAACCGCAGCCATCATCCACCACCAGACTCATTATGTTTTTCAGTCCCCAGATTATCTCTAGCTTTCTTTGAACTGACATTTACCTCACTGAGATTACCCCCTTCTGCACTATCACACTTAAAAACCACCTTTGTTAGTTATGCTTACTATAATGTGTTACCATCTCTTCCTAATTCCAAACTTTTACACTTAAGCTAATTTTAAAAATTTATATACATTAAACTTCAGTACCCCATTCACAGCCTTCCTTCTATTTCCCAGTGCCCTATATTTTAGGTTTTAATTCCATAGGTTCATTCTTTGTATTTAATTCATATTAGTGAGTCTGTGCAATATTTTTTCTTTTATGTCTGGCTTATTTCACTCAGCATAATGTCCTCAAGTTTCAACCATGTTGTCATATGTATCTAACTTTCGTTTCCTCTTGCTACAGCATAGTATTCCATCATATATATACACTACATTTTGCTTAATCACTCACTATTTCATGGTCACTTGGGTTGTTTTCATCTTTTGGTAATAGTGAATAATGCCACTCTGAAGATGGGTGTGCCAAAGTCTATTTGTGTCCCTGTATTTAGTACTTCTGGATATATTCATAGTAGAAGGATTGCCAAAAATGTCTCCATTTTACACTTATTCTCCCCTCTCCCTCATTTCAGAAACTCTGGCATCCACCGCCTTTATATCAATGATAAAAGTTCCTCCATTTCCAGAATAATAATTCTGTAATGGAATAATAAGTCTACTTTAGCCCATTGTTCATTACCCAATCTTGAGGATTTGGGGATAGTGATGGCCACTCTATTTCTAATTGACAGGAGGTTTAGTTCCCATGGGGCAGGTGGACGGAACTATCTTGCTTGCAGTTGCAGACACTCTCTGTTATGTAAGATGAACGTTGTCCATCATCATCTCCTTGTTAGTTGCCATGGGTTATGTCAATGAACTGGAAAGTATGTGTTGCAAATTTGCTGAGATTTAGGGCTTAACTGGCACATTGATGGACCAAATATTTAATTCTCTGGGACACATATTTAACAATATAGTGCTAATTATAGTTTCAAATAAAAGGAGTGAAAGAGTCAAGTGTAAGAAAACTATAAATGAGTCTAAGTCTGTTACACTGGGGAGCATAAATTCCAGAGAAAAGGCTTACTGACAGATTGCTGAATTCCTGAACTGGTCTGCTCTGCTTGTAGTGTCTGGATACCTCTAGGGCCCTCAGGAGCCCCACTGAGACACTGTTCACTGTGACAATCAACAAGATCCTGCTGAGACATGCATAAGTGTACCCTCTGGATTGACTTCCTGACTCAGTTTGAAATGTCTTTGCAATAAAAACTCTTTAGTATTTAATATTTTCCCCTTGTTGTCAAGTTTTTTTCCAGAAGCTTTGCTATTTGGTTCTTGGTAACAATCTCTTGGTTCCAGGGAGGCTCATCCCTGGGATTCATGTCCCATGCCTGGTGGATGCTTGTGCATTTGTATGCAGAGTTTGGCTTAGAGAGAGGCCACATTTGAGCAACAAGGAGTTTTTCAGGAGACAGCTCTTAGGCAATATATAATACTAGGCTAAGTTTCAGTATCACAAGAAAATTTTCATAAGTACAATCATCAATATCAAGAATCTGATGTAATGATTTGTCTCACTTCCCTATGCACTGCCCTTGTTCTCAGGGGATTCTTGCTGTTTTATTAACAAAAGTAGCTGGACTCCCCAGGATGGAAATTCAATATACTTTTGCTTCTTGGGTGGGTATCCACTGACAAAGACCATGTCCCATGAACAGTTAAACATATTCATATACCTTATATGTATGTCCCAGTTTCACCCCTCACCATACATCTCCCCATCACTGTCACCCTGCACCAGTGATCCTTTCCTGCCATGGTTATGACCCTTCTGTGATCCAAAACCTTTCAAAAAATGAAGCTAACAAAATAACCAAATAAAATTAAGAAAATGAAATAATATTTTTTAAAATAACAACTAAAATACAATTAAAATATAATTTTTTTAGACATTGTGTCTTTCATCCCTGTAAGAACATTTTCAAAGAAGCTTTAAGTTACAAAAAAGTCACAAAGAAAATATAGGGAATTCTTATATACCCACATCCTCCCTCTTTCCACACTCCCATATTAACAACATTTTACATGCGAATGGTACAGTTGTTACAATTGATATACAACTATTGAAGCATTGCAACTAACCACGGTCAATGATTTGCATTATGGTTTAAACTTTGGACTCTACATTTTATAAGTTTTGACAAAATATAAAATGGCCTTTATCCATTATTGCTAGATCATACAGAACAAGTCTAATGCCTTAAAAATCCCCTATGTTCCATCTATTCTATTCTTCCCTACGCCTCCTCTTGGAACCTAAGGTAACCATTAAGTTTCAATTTTTGAAGAATTAGATTCATCGTTACTTGCAATAATATTGAGCGTTTGACATATTAGTCTGTTTTCTTTTATTAGTATTGCCTATGATCTTGAGGGATTCTTGTTTCTCTAATTGAGAACATAGTAGAACTTCCCAGGATTGGAGTTTAATATTTTCTTGCTTATTGTTTGGTTTTCCATGCACTGAGATAATATATTATGACAAGATGATCACTTACATATTCCACAGAAGCTTGTTCCATGTGTGCCTTAGTCCGTATTTCCCCACACACAGACACAATGCCCAACACCAGTAAATTTCCCTGCCATATTTGTCAAAAGAACATTACCAACATTCTAGTTTTAAGCACAGACCTATAAATCCACAGAGTTCCCCTGTTCCTTCCTACAACCCTCCCCCTAGTTCCATGGGTAGTCCAACCCAAACCCCAACATTACTCCCACACACAGACCAACACCACTGAACTAAATCACACCACTGCACCACTCTCATGCCCATCCAATGCCCATTCACACCATTCCACAATATCACAGTTCTCCAATGGTCCCATCACTGAGAGGTGGCCCCCCATCCAAACAGCTTCCCTAGCTCCCCCTTCATATCCTTGTTCCTCAGGCTGTAGATGGAGATGTTCAGCATAGGCACAGCCAAATCATATATCACTGAGGCCACCAGACTTATCCAGGAGGATGGTGTTGTTTCAGAGCTCAGGTAGTTGCCAATGTCTTTGCCATAGAACAAGGAGACAACTGACAGGTGCTACACACAGATGGAAAGGTTTTATACTTAACACCTGTTAATGAATTTCTCAGAATGGAGGAGACAGTCTGAGACTAGGTGTAGAGACTCCCAATGAGAGGAGGAATGCCACTAACAATAGTTACAAGGTACACAAATAAACTTATTTGTGTACCTTAGTTACTCATGAGGGTGTCAGAACAGGAGAACTTCAGGACTTCAGGAAGATCACAATTAAAGTGTGGGATTTATATATTTGTCCAAAAAGAGAGCTTCAGGATGGTCAATGTCTCAATCAGGGCCATCAAGAAAGTGAGACACCAGGAACCCAGAGCCAGCTGGATGCAGAGCCTGGGGTTCATGGAGACCATGTAGTGCAGGAGCTGAAAGATGGCCATGAAGTGGTCATAAGCCGTCGCTGTAAGAAGGAAACTGTCCAGGCATCCAAATACAAAGAAAAATAAAATATCTGGGTGAGCCAGCCTTCATGAGTGATAACTTTGTTCTGTGTGTGGATGCTCAGCAGCATTTATGGAATAGTGTTGGATGTGAACCCGAAGTCACCCAAGGACAGGATTGAGAGAAGTACATCGGCACATGGAGGTGGGAGTCTGAGATGTTGGCCAGTATGATAAGCAGGTTCCCTGTTGGAGTAACCAGATACATGGACAGGAACAAACTAAACAGGAGAGGCTGCAGGTCCTTCTCCTCTGCAAATCCTAGAAGGAGAAAGTTCACAACTCCTCTTTGGTTTCCTCTTTCCAGGGGATGACTCAGTTTGCCCTGCTAAGAGGAAAAAAGGAACAAAATAATCATTCCAAACTGGCATTCTTCAGCATGACAGCAATATCCTAAACAAAGTAGCTGATAATGCCAAATATATTTTCTAATAATTGTTTCTCCTTGATGAAAAATGTTGATTAGTTTTGCTACCTGGTATCCAATGTTATAATGTTTGCTTGACACCTCAATGCTATCACCCCTTTCCACAATAAAATGTGGCTGCTATTGGCCTTGCATTTCAATGCTGTGTGAATGGAAATTCCCAATTCAAGGTCAGAACTTTTAATTATTTGATTTGTCCATTCTTTGTTCCACCTTTGCGTCACTTGTAGAAGTTACATTCTCTAGGCCTTTGCTAATCTGGTGGCTAAAAAATTGATATCCACTCTAAAGATTAATCAATTTTTACATTTCATTTATATATCAGCTTTGCTGATACAGATTCGACAGAAATGGAGATTAAATAAAGACTTTCATCTTTTCACATAAGAGAATCTAATGAACATTTTCCAATATAAACCAATGATTATTAGATTAAAAATATTTTACTATATGGAAGTGGCATATTCTATTTATGTGCCAGCTGATTTTAGATATTTCCTCAAAGATTTCTTACTGATAGGTAATAGTTTGTTTAATTTTTATTGAAAAAAAATTATGACCACAGTTGTACATTTACAGAAAAATCATGCAGAAAGTATAGATTTCCCATATACTCTCCCTTGTACAAGCAGTTTTCTTTATTTTTCATTAGTATATTTTCTCTTTGGTCTATCTGTAAAACTCTTGTGCTCAGTAATTAAATTTCTGGATTTTTTTTATCACTTTCTTAAAACTGATGATCTATTTCATGATTTTTTTGCTTTTACAGTGAGCAAACTGTCTATTTTTTGGTCCTTATTTTTAATTATCTACCTCCATAATGTATTTAAATATTGAATAGAGAAAATCACCTAGTATTCTATCATAACTTCATTCTTGGTGCCAGCTTATTCTACTAGATGAATTCAGAATCATTTAGACACATACAAGGAAAACATCAGTAGAATTTCAATAAGGAGTCCAATAAAGATATAAATTAATTTATAAAGAGTTGACATTTTTATCAAATTCATATTTAAATACCATTTATTCAATATCATTTATTGATAATTTTTCTCAAATTCAGTTTTAAATACCACTTTGGTAAATATTCTTGCAATGATTTTTATGAACACCATGCTCATTTCTTGGTAACATTATATTAGGTTTAATGTGTCCATTGTGTCCATGATTTTCCAAAAAATCTTTTGATTTTTTTGGCATTATCATATCATGTTAGCTTTCTGGATTTACATATTATTTTAACAATTTTTATCAAATCCATCTTCTTTCTTTAAATAATTCATAAATACCACATTTTCAATATAAATCACCTTATCCTTTTCTCTTTAAATCTTTTTGCATTGGTTTGAAATTCCACAAATTGCAAGAATAATGGAAAATGTGACAATGATGTTTTATTTCATGCTTTCAAAGGGAATAACCCTAGAATTTTAAAATTAATTAGATGCTCACTAGGATTTATGATATATTATTTTATGTCATGTTAATTTGAATATATTTATTTCCTAGTCATTATAAAGTTTTTTAAAAAAATTATGTAACATTGTTCAATGACTTATTAACTTCTTAGAAAAACATAAGTTTACACTTTATCTCTGTATTCCCAAATAAATTTCAAACAAATGTGGAAGAAGAGAAAATACTAGTTAATAGAAAATATAGTTGAATATAGAGATATATAAATTTCTGCATAGATATAATCTTAAAAAGAAATAGTCCATTCTGAATATAATGTCTTTGGTAGAAATAAGAAAGTAAAAGATGAAAAATTGGGCCAAATACTGAAAAACTCAAGGTGACAATATACCATGCATAAAAATTAAGCAATAACTAATCCACTTGAATCACCTAATTATGGAATGCAGAAAGCTTATTTCTTTTGTGAGCAAAAACAGAATTGGAACCTTGTATGTGGGAAGCCTATATGTAGACGGTAGGGGAATTTAGATATTTTATTCTGTTTTTACGTCATATAATTCTTGGTTTGAATTTTTATACTGGGAATATGTTCATCTTACAACATATGTAGCTAAAATAATAAAGTGAAAAACTTAACTTCCATATGATACAGAAAAAAAAACTGCATTGGATATTAGGAAATCACTAAGGTTATGTACATGAGGGTATAAATCTTTGAAAAAAATTTCATCATACCATTATTATATGAGAATGAAATAAAAACAAGATGTCACCTTCACTGAAGTATTTAAAATGTCCTTTCAAAAAAAGTAATAATGAAAAATTCTATTGGGTGAAAAAACTACCAGTCATATGCTACTACAAATATATAATTGATCTGAAGCTCTGGGATGAATAATTTAAATTAGCACACAGAACTTTTATAGGGAAACCCATATTTGCCAATACAAAAACTAAAATATCTGCAACAGGTTCCACTAAATTGTTAAAAGTTATAAACTCTAAATTATAGTGTTAATCTTGATTTTAGGATGCAAATGAACAGATATGCATTCTAGCCTTAAAACTATAAAATTTGATGATGTTATTGATAAAAGTTCCACAAAACAAACATAGGCAAAGGAGAAGGGAGTAAATCATAAAGATAAAATGTATAGATAATGGATTAAAAGGAAGAAAATCCTAGAACGGAAAAATAATTTTACAGGAAATTCTTTTGATAAAGCCAGAAAAAGAGAAAAATAGTCAGAAGTCTATTCACATGGAAAAATAAAAATATAGAGTTTGAACAGATATATATATATATATATATATATAAGCAAATGTGAGAAAAATTGCCACGGATGCTAATAAAATGCTAAACCTGAGAAGATCAACTTATATTTCCATGTCAAAATTTGAAAATCTCCAGGAAAAGTACCTATATTTGGAAAATATGTGTTGAAAGTAGATTCAGCATCCTGAATGGCATTGCAATGACAGATATAAGCTATAACATATGTTCCAATAGCCTGCCTAATTGTGTGGGAGTATAAACTACAATGTGAACTATGGTCCATGCTCAATGGCAATGCCCCAGGATGCATTTATCAATTGCAATCAATGTGCAACATTAATGAAGGATGTTGTTTATGTGGGATGTTGTGGGAGGTGTGGGGAGCAGGGCATAAGGGAATCCATATATTTTTTGTGTAACATTTGTGTAATCTAACTATCTTTAAAAAATAGAAAATTAAATTTAAAAAAACAAAATTGATTCAGGGTGGGGAATAACAGACAAATCAATAAAGAATTAAGTAAACAACAAAAACTTACCTCCCAAAATGACCTAGAGGGGTCAGGGTCCTGTGGTAGGAGCAATAGAAGAATTCCCCTCAAATATTGAAATGGAAATTAAGTCTATGACACAAATATTATGTACCAGTATGCTCGAAGAGCTCACCAGTGCAATAGAATGATAAAAAGAAACAAGAGATATTAGTACTGGAAAAGCAACTTTTCAACATTTTCAGATGATGTACTAGCAGCTGAATACCTATTTTTAATGACTACTATTCTAGGAGGGTAGTTGATAAAATCCACTTGCCATTTTGAAGTGTGAAATTCAGTGGTATTTTAATTTTTTTTTTTAATTTTAGAGATGCTTTAGAGTACATAAATGTTACATAAAATATATAAGGGATTCCATATGCCACAGTCCCTCCTCCTCCCACAATTTCTCCCATTAACAACATCCTTCATTAGAGTGGTATATTTGTTAAAATTGGAAAACACTTATTGAAGCATTGCTACTAACCATGGACTATATTTTGCCTTATAGTTTACACTCTGTCCTGCACAATTTTGTAGA
>JAQZBX010069873.1:0-15506 GCA_029593785.1 Cabassous unicinctus
TATAGGCTCTATGACAGAGAAGTTGAGATACAGCTAGGAAAGTAGATAGCAACCAGATTGACAGATGGCAATGTGGAATACTTAGCTTGGCCTTGATAATATAGGACTATTTGAAATGTTTTAAGCAGTTAAAAATGAAAAGTAGAATTGTTCATAAAAGGATCATTCTGTAAACTAGATGGAAAAGTACAGAATCAGGATTATAAAGCTTAGTAATACCATGAAAAAAGACTTTGGAAACTGCTGGCTTTCAGAAATGGCACTGTAGCTTAATAGTACTAATCTCCCTGCAGAATACAAAATTATAAAATCTGAACAAAATATTGTTTTAAATATGATTTGAAGATACTGAAAAAAAAAATACCAAAAGTAGGCAAAAACTGGAAAAGTCTACCCTTGAAATAAAGGAATAGTACCTGGTGAGATTCACAAATCAAACTTTTTGCCTGAGGGCACTCCCAATTCTATCTACTTTAAGTGGCAGAAAGTCACATCCTGACTGGTTTGAAGAGTTAGAAGACAGAGTTCAGGGCTGGTAGCAGCCATAAAGTTAGGGAGAGAAATCTAGAAGAGAAGACACCACAAAGGGAGCCCCAAACTCTGCATATGAAACCTTCAGATCCTTTACTGACCACTGAAATCCTTGACTGACCACTAAACTATACAATACAGGAACCAGCAAAGACCAGCAGCAGAAAGCTGAAAGAACTGAGCAAGATTTCAGTTGCTGCTAACTGCAGGAGAGACAATTTAGAATTTTGAGTACAGACAAGTTAACTGCAAGCTAGGAAATAAATCACAAATCACAGGAATATAACAAATTCAAGAGTCTTTACAATTGTTATTCATAATGTTGAGTTTAATTAAAATTCAGACATGAAAACAAAACAGAAAAATGTAACACATACTCAAGAAAAAAAGCAGTCAACAGAAACTGACCATAAGGTGACCCAAATGTTAAACAATGACATAAATGTGTTCGGGAAAATATACACAAAATAAACAAACAGATGTAGAACCTTAGAAGAGAAAACCATGAAAAAGATACAGATAGAAATTCTTTAGCTGAAAAATTCGACAAATAAAATGAAAAATTACCAGGGATTAAAAGCAGATTGGCAGGGAATGGATGTTGCTCAGTGGTTGAACACCTGCTTCCCATGTATGGGTTCAATCCCCGGTACCTCCTAAAAAAAAAAGGGAGATTAGCAATGGCAGAAGAGTCGGTGAACATGAAGATAGATCAAGATAAGTTATCTAATCTGAAGAAGAGCAAAAATGACTGAAAAAAATAAACAGAGCCTTAGAGAATCATGGGATGATACAAGCAGTCTAACATACATGTTATTACAGTCCCAAAAAGACAATTGAAAGAATGTGACAGAAAATATATTTGAAGAACTAGTACAAAAAATATTCCAAATTCGGTAAAGGCATTATCGTCTTACAGATACAAGCAGCTTATTGAACCCAAAGCAAAATACCAAAAGCAACAACAACAAAAAACGCAAGTTAAATCAACTTTTTTTAATATGTTTGTTTTTTAATCAGAGGTTGAAAACATAAGATGAAATAGGAAAGGACTGACTTAATTGGAATGAATTTTTCCTAATACAATTTGATAAAACACACACACACAACCTAGTTTTCAGTTAGTTTACTGAATAAACCACAATGAATCTGAAAGAAATCAATTAAACTGTTTAATTGCAACAGCAACACAAGATGGCAGCCACCATGGGCTTGGACAATTTATGAAAACCAAATACATAGCCTTAAAATAGAATGTCGACCTAAATACCCAAAAGCAACCCCCTTTCTAATATTTGTTATTAGGTTCCAGGAAGATAGCAGACTAGAAAGACAAGGGAATGTCTTCTCTCCCAGAAAAACAGCTAGAGGACAGGCTGAATCGGCCTGGAAAAAGATCTTCAAGGATTTAGAATACCAAGTGAAGGATGGACACTGCCCAGAAGAGAGGAGGACAAAGGAGGAGAGTCACAACAGCAAAACTTTGAGTTGAAACCAGCAGCTGCTACTTCTGGCATCCTCCCCCACAGTAAAGACACTTTAGAATTCTCAGGCCTCTGAGCCAGCTACAAAGGGGACTCCAGGGATCCACCACCCCAGGAAAGGGGAGAGAGAAGAACACAGCATGAGACTGACACAGCTTCTAACCCATGCCAGTGAGACCACTCCATTGTTTGCCCTGGGAGCCGGCACAGGACTGGAGACATCCAACCCTCTGAATCACCCTTTCTTCTAACTGGGACTGATTGTTGAGGGCACACCTCCCCAGGAAAGAGGGGAGAGAGGGACACAACCTAAGGCTGACTCAGCTTTTAAACCACAAATTTGGTCTGCTGTGTCCCACAAGCTCTTCCAGGCCAGGTGGGACCATGCCATTGTTTGCCTTGGGAACCAGCAAGGGACTAAAAGATTCGGGACTAAAGAGATCCGACCTTCCTCATCTCCCTCTCTACTAACTGGGACTGATTATTGAGGATGCAGAGGGGAGTGGAATTATTTCCTACCTGGGAAAGGGAAAGGGCTGCCAAGGAAGGCTGGATAACTGTCTTTGAGAAAGTTTGAATTACAAGGTGCTTAGCCTCCAGGCAGGAATCTCCGTCACATTGATCTGATCTGTGTTGCAGCAAACACTGACCAGGCATTGAACTGAGAGGACTGCCAAAGAGCGCCATCTGCTGGCAGACCAAGAAAGTTCGGTGAGAAAATTAAAAATAAATGAGAAGATTTTTCTGGTCTTTATAGCCTCCCTCCCCAAGGCCCTAAGAAGCGGGTCTGCAACCCATTACTGTGCCCAGAGCCCAGTTTTTTGCAACTAATAGGGACAATCCTAATGATCTAGGTTAAACCAAGAATCAAAGAGCAGCAGTAACACACAGCCTCCCACCACTAAATCCCTACAAAAGAGAAAGAAATTGAGCATCTGAGGAAACTACCATCCTAATCAGATGCCTAGACATCAGCAAAAACTTAATGAGCCATAATAAGAAAATATAAGACATGGCGCAAGAAAAGGAACATATCAAAACCCCAGAAGAGACACAGAATTTGAGACAGCTATTTAACAAGATACGCTCAAATTTCCAAAGTCAAATTAATGAGTTGAAAGACAATATGGCTAAAGAGATAAACGACATCAAGAAGGTATTGTGCGAGCGCAAAGAAGAATCTGAAATCTTGAATAGAAAAGTAACAGAGCTCATGGGAATGAAAGACATGATAGGTGAGATCAAAAACACATTAGAGGCATACAACAGCAGACTCATGATAGAAGAAAGAATAAGTGATACCAAAGACAGAACAGCTGAAATTGGAGAGAGAAAAGAATGGAAAAAATTGAGCAGGGGCCCAAGGAGTTGAATGACAATACGAAACATACCTGTCATGGGAGCTCCAGAAGGAGAAGAGAAGGGAAAAGGGCAAAAAGAATATTTGAGGAAATAATAGAAAATTTCCCAACTGTCATAAAAGAAATGAATTTATATGATCAAGAAGCATACCATACCCCAATCAGAATAAATCAGAATAGACCTACTCCAAGACACATACTATTCAGAACGTCAAAGAGAAAGAAAATTCTGAGAGCAGCAATGGAGAAGCAAACCATCACATAGAAGGGACACCCAGTAAGACTTAGCCCAGATTTCTCATCAGAAACCATGGAGGCGAGAAGACAGTGGTATGATGCAGTCAGGAGACTGAAAGAGAAAAACTGTCATGCAAGAATTCTTTATCCAGCAAAACTGGATAAAATATTCAAAACAAAGAGAGTTCATAAAAAAGAATACCCCTTTGCGGGAAATATTATATGAAGCCTTATAGCCTGAAAGAAAAGGACAGGAGAGAGGGGCTTGGAGGAGAATGTAGAAGAAAGAAAAGCAGAAAGGATAACCAAAAGAATAAAAAGATGGACAAAAATATGATATGACATATGAAAACCAAAGAATAAAATGGTAGAAGTAAATAATGCATTTACAGTAATATAATATAATTGTGAATGGATTCAACTCCCCAATCAAAAGATATAGACTGACAGAATGAATTTTAAAAAACACAAGCCATCCATATGTTGCTTACAAGAGACTCATCTTAGACCCAGAGATACAAACTGGCTGAAAGTGAAAGATTGGAAAAAGATACTCCATACAAATAGTAACCAAAAAAGAGCAGGGGTGGCAATACTAATATCAGACAAAACAGACTTTAAATGCAAAAAAGTCATAAGTGATACAGAAGGCCATTATTATTAATAAAAGGAACAATCCACCAGGAAGAAATAACAGTCATAAATATCTATGTACCTAACCAGAGTGCCCCAAAATGCATGAGACAAACTCTGACAAACCTAAAGGGAGAAATAGACATCTGTACAATAATTGGGGAACTCAACACACCACTCACATCATTAGGTAGAACAACTAGAAGAAGATCAACAAGGAAATAGAACTTGAACAATATGATAAATGAGTTAGACCCAAGAGACATATACAGAACATTGCATCCAAACTCAGTGGGTTATACATTCTTCTCAAGTGCCCATCAGTCTTTCTCTAGGATAGACCTAATGTTAGGGCACAATTCAGCTCTTAGTAAATATAAAAAGATTGAAATTATACAAAGCACCTTCTCAAATCATAATGAATGAAACTGGAAATCAATAATAGACAGGAAAGAGGTAAATTCGCAAGTGTGTGGAGGATAAACAGACTCCTGAAAAATCAGTGGGTCAAAAAAGTAATTGCAAGTGAACTCAGAGAATATAATGAGACAAATGGAAACGAGAGGACAACTTATCAAGACTTATAGGATACAGCGAAGGCAGTCTTGAGAAATTTAGAGCCCTAAATGTCTATATTAAAAAAGAAGGCGCTAAACTCAAAGATTTAACTGAACAACTAGAGAAACTAGAAAAACAACAGCAAGCCAATCCCAAAGCAAGCAGAAGGAAAGAAATAATAAAGAAATAAATGAATTGAGAACAAAAACAGAGAAAATCAACAAAACAAAAAGGTGGTTCTTTGAGAAGAGCAATAAAATTGACAATCCCCTAGCTAGACTAACAAAGAAAAGAAGGGAGAAGATGCAAATAAATACAATAAGAAATTAAAGGGGGGAAGTCACGAATGACCCCACAGAAATAAAATGGGTCATAAGAGGCTATTATGAGAAACTGTATGCCAACCAACTAGAGAGCCTAGATGAAATGGACTAATTCCTAGAAATGCACAAGCATCCGATACTGACGCTAGAAAAAATACAAGAATTTAACAAACCAATCACATTTAAAAAGATTGATTGTCATCAAAAATCTCCCAGCAAAGAAAAGTCCAAGACCAGATGGCTTCACAGGTGAATTCTTCCAAGCATTTCGAAAAGAAATAACACCAATCCTGTTTAAACTCTTCTGAAAAATTGAAGAGGAGGGAAAATTACCCAATACGTTTTATGAAACCAACATCACCCTAATACCAAAGTCAGATAAAGACACTACAAGAAAAGAGAATTACAGACCAATCCCTCTAATGAACACAAGCAAAAATTCTCAACAAAATACTTGCAAATCAAATCCAACAGCATACAAATGACTTTTACATACTAGGATTTATTCCTAGTGTGCAGGGCTGGTTCAACATAAGAAAATCAATCAACGTAATACACCACATTAACAAAATGAAGGGAAAAAAACACATAATCATCTTGATTGATGCAGAAAAGGCATTCTACAAAATCCAGCATCCAATCTTGATAAAAACACTTTGAAATATGGAAATAGAAGGAAAATTCCTTAATATGATAAAGGACATATATGAAAACCCCACAGCCAACATCATTTGTAGTCAATGGGGAAAGGTTGAAAACTTTCCCTCTAAGATTGAGAATACGACAAAGATGCCCACTGTCACCATTGTTATTCAATATTGTGCTAGATGTTCGAGCTAGAGCAATTAGACAAGAAAAAATAAAAGGCATCCAAATAGGAAACGAGGAAATAAAATTCTCACTATTCATGGATGACATGCTCCTATATTTAGAAAATTCTAAAATGTCTACAACAAAGCTACTTGAGCTAATAAACAAGTTCAGCAAAGTGGCAGGATATAAGAACAACACGCAAAAATCAGTAATATTTTTTTACACTAGTACTGAACAATCTGAGGAGGATCTTGGGGGGAAAAAATTCCATTTACAATAGCAAAGAAAAGACTCAAATACCTAGGAATCAGCTTAACCAAAGACGTACAGGACCTGTATGCAAAAAACTACAAAACAATGCTAAAAGAAACCAAAGAAGACCTAAACAAATGGAAAGACATTCTGTGTTCATGGATTGCAAGACTAATTATCATGCAGCTGCCAGTTCTTCCCAAACTGATTTATAGATTCAATGTAATACCAATCAAAATTCCAACAGCCTACTTTACAGAAATAGAAAAGGCAATTACCAAATTCATTTGGAAGGGAAAGTGCCCACGAATAGTCAAAAGCATTCTAAAAAAGACGAGCGACATGGGAGGAATTTCACTGGCTGACCTTGAAACATTACAAAGCTACTGTGGTCAAAACAGCATGGTACTGGCATAAAGATAGATACATCGATCAGTGGAATAGAATTAAGAGTCCAGAAGTGAACCCTCAACTCTGCGATCAACTGGTTTTTGACAAACCTACGAAGTCCATGTGAAAGTGACAAAACCGTCTCTTCAACAAATGATGCTAGAAGAACTGGATATCTATAACCAAAAGAATGAAAAAGGACCTCAATCTCACTCCCTGTACAAGAACCAACTCAAAATGGATCAAAGATCTAAATATAAAAGCCAGGACCATAAAACTACTAGAAGAAAATGTAGGAAAACATCTTAAAGAACTTGTGGTAGGTGATGACTTGTTGGACCTTACACCCAAAGCATTTGCGACAACAAGAAAAAATAGATAAATGGGACCTCCTCAAAATTAAACAGTTTTTTACCTTCATAGGACTTTGTCAAAAGGGTGAAAAGGCAGCTGACTCAATGGGAGAAAATATTTGGGAATCACTTGTCCAGTAAGGGTTTAATATCCATGATATACGAAGAGATTTTACAGCTCAACAATAAAAAGACAAACAACCTGATTAAAAACTGGGCAAAAGACTTGAATAGACATTTGTCCAAAGAAGAAATACAAATGGCAAAATAACACATGAAAAAATGTTCAACATGACTAATGATTATGGAAATTCAGATCAAAACTACAATGAGATACCATTTCACACCTATCAGAATGGCCACTATTAAAAAGACAGAGAGGTGAGCGGATGTGGCTCCTAAAGAAGACAAGCTGACGCAATGAGCTGATGAACAAGGGCGCACAACAAGCAGGGAGCTGATGTGGCCCAAGTGGTTGGACCTTCCACATGGGAGGTCCCGGGTTTGGTTCCCAGTGCTTCCTAAAGAAGAGCAGACAATGAGCAGACACAACAAGCAGAGACAATGAACAGTTACAACGAACAGAGACTATGAGCAGACAGACAAGGGAGCCATCTAGGGTGGGGGGAATCAGAGAACTACAAGTGTCGGAGAGGATGTAGAGAGATAGGAACTCTTATTCACTGTTGGTGGGAATGCAGAATGGTACAGCCACTGTGGAGGACTGTTTGGCAGTTCCTAAAGAAGTTGAATATAGATTTGCCATGTGACCCTGCAATACCACTATTGGGTATATACCCAGAAGAACTGAGAGCAGTGATACAAATAGACATCTGCATACCTATGTTTATAGCAGCATTATTCATGATTCCCAAAAGTCGGAAACAACCCAGGTGTCTATCAACTGATGAATGGATAAACTGTGGTTTATTCACACGATGGATTATTATGGAACTGTAAGAAGAAATGAAGTTATAAAGCATATGACAGCAAAGATGAAATCTGATTAGTGGTTATGTAGTGCTAGAGAAGGCATGCTAGGGGTGTGGAGTTTTTCTTTCTGGAGTAATGAAATATAAAAATTTTTGTGATGAATACACAGCATTGTGATTATACTAAAAGCTGTTGATTATACACTTTGGATAGATCATATAGTATGTGAATATTTCTCGGTAAAATTACTTAGTAAATAAATAAATGTGCAAGAATAGCCAGAAATAGCACCTATGTACAGCAGGGGAAACATAAAGAGATTGAGAGGTGAAGAATTTTCTTGTTGTCTGTTTTTTGTTTATTATTATTATTGAAATAATGAAAATGCTCTAATAATGATTGAAGTATTGAATGAATAACTGTGTGATTATACCAAATACCATTAATTGTACAATTTGAAAAAAATTGTTTGTAACAAAAATTAATATGGGGAAGTGGCTGTGGCTCAGTTGGTTGGGCCCCCGTTTACCACATGGGGGGTCCCGGTTCAGTTCCTGGGGCCTCTTGGTGAAGGCAAGCCAGCCTGTGCATGGCATGGTGAGCTGGCGCAACAAAGGGAAATAAGCAGACACAGAAAAACACAAAGCAAATGGACACAGCAAGCACAAGGAGCAAGGGGGGGATAAATAAATAAATGAAAATAAATCTTAAAAAAAAAAAAAAGAAATTAATATGAATGAAGTTAATAGTTCTAATGGGGTGGTGGACCCAAGAGCCATATCCGTGCTAGCAAAATGGCAGAATTCATATAGCATCAGAGTTGTCCTGTAAGAGTGTTGGCACCGAATGATTTTTAAAAATATGAAATTACAACAAACGCCTGAAGGACAGTGTTACAGCAATTAATCCAAATGAAAAACCACAGGCCCTCCCCCAACCCCCATTCAATTTGAGCAGTCGTCTTTTTCCACAGTAGAAAATTTTTTAGATATGTCTTGTAGACCTCAAAGTACTGGAAAGGAAGCTCCCATTCAGAGTCATTGTATCTTAAGATACTGTAAATAATACTAATTTTTTGTCCATAAGTTGTGCTATAACAAATCATACTGTTAACTGTAACCACTGTCCACATAGTTGAACTTCTGAGATCAAGAAAGTATATTTAAATTGGTTCCCATCACAACTGGTGGTGCACATCTAACTCAACTGTGAAAAGACACATCACACAATCACCTTGCTGCTGATTACCTAGCCTAGGGTCTCTGCCATCTCTGCCTTCCCTTTCCCCTGCCTTCTTCCTTCCTTCCCTCCCTGCAACAGCTCTCCAGATTGGAGTGACTTATTATAATAGATGTGAATGTTTCAGGTCGCAGTCTGTGGGACTGCTCCGGTGTGTAGGGGTGCTTCATCCTCCCTTCCATGCCATCACTCTTTCCCCTCTCTCCACTACCATCCTTGACTGAAGAATAGATTGTAACCCCCTCTATTCCCCTCTGAAATTGGTTTTTCGTGAGGAATTCTTTCAGGGTTTTCCCGGTATCTTACACCCCTTCACTTGTATTGAGGGGTGCTGCTTTTTATTTCCTCCTGAAGTCCCTTCCTGCGCCATCATCACCCAACACTTTCTATGACACATCCTTGCTTTGGCCAGAAGCCATTAGGTAAGGTTAGAAAGAGTCTTTGGCCTCCATTGTTTAGCTTTGGAACCACATTTCTTTACTCTCCACCAGCCTGGGAAATGTAAATCGGGTCCTCAGCTCTGCCACCCTCTGCTGTCCTCATCAGCTGATGCATTTTTTTAGGTCAGGTTTTGATATGGTGAAAAGAAAAGTCACCAGGATTACTCAGACCTGCCAGCTGTCAAAGACCTTGGTGGTTAAACTTGGAGAAAGGCCACATGAAGACATTTGTAAGCACACACAATCCCTCTGAATGGTTTTCTTTTCTTGTAATTGCTTTTGCTTTTAAAAATTGAAGAAGTTTCAAACAAACAGGGCTTCATTTGGTCATCCTTGCAATGCATTCGGATCTACTTTGGAATCTGACAGCTAGAACAAAAAGAACCTTGAATTCAGTGCATTCTTTGGTTTTGTTGCTGCTGCCTCCCACGATCCTCAGCAGGGGTTAAGGAAGAACTTCGTGTGTATGGCAGATCCCTAAAATTGGCGAGTGAGCTTGACTTCTTGACAAATTGCTGTTTTTCCACTTTTCTGTTCAGGACCGCTAAATGCTAAAATATGGGTGCATACTGAAATAAAAACAATTCATTGTGATTTAAAAAAAAAAAAAATCATTCTGTTTGTGGTGAGTAGAATGGGTTTGTAGTAGCAAAACTGGAGGCAGTGATGAAAGATCTATTTTAAGTATCCATGACTAAAACTAAGATTGTAGCAGTAGAGGTGGAAAAAGGTGGAAATGAGATTTAGGAGGTAGAATCAGCAGTACTAGTGACAAAATGGATTTGTGAAATATGGGAGAAGAATGAATGTAAAATGACCCCTGCATTTCTGACTTAGCCAGCTGGGTAGAGAACAGTGCCATACTCAAAGATGAGAACTAAGAAGGGGAAAGAGATTTGGAGTAGTGATACTAAGTTCTGTTTTAGCTGTGTTGACCTGGAAGTACCAATAGGCATAAAATGAGGAATATATAATAGTTATTTTGAAACTTAGAATTTAGGCCCAAACAGTTTTAGTCATCATCAGCTCAGTACCTAAAGGATATATTAGAGAAGAACGAAAGTGAGAGAGCAAAACATAGAGCTCTAGGTGAGACTTGCTTCTTGGTTAGGGGTTTTTAGAATCCAATATTTGTGAAAGCACTTTGTAAATGTAATTTAACTATTCAGAAGTATTGTGAGACTCTTTTTACTTATTTTATAGGTGAGCGAAGCAGGTGTCCATAGGCCCCATGTTGGTGGAATTCATGGTCGAAGTAATGATGGGGCTTACTCTCTTGTCCTGGCTGGTGGATTTGCGGATGAAGTAGTAAGTCTTGACACAGACTTGTTCTTTAGGACTGTCTTCATCATCCAGTAAAATACAGAAACTTTGTCTAGGATACATCAAATCCTATCTCTTTTTAGTGTAACTTTTATGTTGAAGTAGTCAGTTCTGTAAGTTATAAGGTAAATCAGTTGGCAGTCTTTAATCTTTACGTGTGTTAATTTGTTTTATATATACTTGATAACGTTATTACAGTGAAAGTATATTCTCTATAGAGTTCTTTTTTAAAGCTTTTTATTTTGAGATATAGATTTACATGTAACTGTCAAATAATACCAAGAGATCAGTTGTACCCTTTTACCAAGTTCCCCCCAGTGGTAATGTCTTACAAATTATAATACCATAACACAGCTAGTATATTGACATTGATACAGTCAAAATACTGAACATTTCTATCACTCCAAGGATCTCTCAAGTTGCCCTTTTATAGACACATCCATGTTCCTCCTGCCCCTACCCTATAATTTTGTCATTTCAAGATTTTTTATAAATGGAATCATAAAGTATGTAACATCTGGAATTGGCTTTTTCAATCTGCATAATTCTCTAGGGATTGTAGTATGGATCAATAGTTCCATTTCTTTTTATTGCTGGGTAGTAAACCAAGATATGGATATGCTAGATGTGTTTAACCATTCACCTGTTGAAGGACATCTGGGTTTGTTTCCAGTTTGGGGCTGTTATGAATAAAACTGCTATATACATTCATGTACAGGTTTTTGTGTGAACATAAGTCTTCATTTCCCTGACATAAATGCCCAGGAGTGCAATTGCAGGGTCATGTGGTGTTTAGTTTAAGAAACTGCCAAACTGTTTTCCAGAGTGGCTGTAACATTTACAGTCCTGCCAGCAATGTTTGAGTGATCTCATTTCTCCACATCTTTGCCATAATTTAGTGTTGTCACTATTTTTTTTGTCAGCCGTTTCATTCTGATAGGTGTATAGTGATAACTTATGGTTTTAATTTGCATTTTCCTGGTGACTGATGTTAAATATCATTAATTTGCTTATTTGCCATCTATATAGCCTCTTTGGTTATATCTCTTCAAGTCTTTTGCCCATTTTATAATTGGGTTTTTTATTGTTTATCAGATATGTAATTTGCAGATATTTTCTCCCAATTGTAACTCTGTAGCTTGTCTTTTCATCCTCTTAACAGAGTCTTTCACTAAGCAAAAATTTTTAATTTTGATGAAGCTCAGTTTATCAATGAATTCTTTTATGGACTGTGCTTTTAGTGTCAAATCTGAGAACTCTTTGCTGAACCCTAGATGCCAAAGATTTTTCTATTTTTCCTAACAGCTTTTAGTTTTACAGTTTACATTTAAATCTGTGGTCCATTTTGAGTTATAGTATGTATGGGGTGTAAGACTGGTTGAGGTTCATTTTTTGGTCTGTGGATTTCTAGTTCCTCCAGCATCATATTGAAAAGACAAGTGGTCAGAGAGTGAAAGAGAGAACACCACGGCCACCCCTGTGCCCCCAAAGATAGAAGCTTCATGCAGTCTTTATAACCTAATTTCAGAAGTGATACACTATCACTTTTGCTATCAGGTGTAGTTTCCATTTGTATTTCCATTTATATTTCATTGTTTGCTAATAAGCTTAATAAGGAAGTTTAGAAAGAAGAGAGCATTCTAATAAAATGAAATATTAAAACATAGTAAAAAAAATGGTGGATACATTGTTGGAAGCTAATGAGGTATAGTTTTGGTTTTCACTTTTTATAATCAAATACTCCTTCATTGAAAAAATAAGTTCACTGTGCATATTATATATTATTATAGGAAAATAGGGCTAGAGTTAATGAGAAAGTGACTGTAAAATTAGTCACATTAATTCTAGGACCAGTCAAATGGTAAATTTATTCACTTATAATTAGAAATAATACCTGTATATAAACCAGTCATTCCTTTTTCCACAGTTTTTATGCAGTCCATCAAATAAAATCAAATCCTTCATAGCAACAATAGGATTTTACAAAGTGCCATCCAGGGCAGAGTTCACAGGTGTATTTGTCCTTTAAGTAATATGTATTTTTTAATGGTTCAGTCCAGAGGAAAAATCACTTACTAGTGAAAATTGCAATTTATTTGGGTATTTTTAAAAATCAAAACTTTTTTGTAAGGGAAAAAAGTTTGGCTCCCATAGAAATTAGATAGAAATGGGTCATGAATCTTTTATGGTCCTAATCAAAAGTTTCCTAATTTCCTCCTTAGTAATTCCTCATTTACTTCCTTTCATAGGACTCTATAATGATGAATTAGAGTAGCTATAGAGAGCTTCAAGGTATAGTATGTTTTCAGACAAAAGTAGAAAAGCTTGCCATCTTTCTGAAACGCAAATTTGGCAGTGCTTTTATATAAACATGGCCAAGGAAACTGAAAATGGAAGTATTAAAGTTACTCCTTTGAGTACTCTTTTAGCAGCAATATTTATTTATTTATTTATTTTTATTGTTTTATTTTTTAAAGATTTATTTATTTACTTGATCCATTTTAAACCCCCCCTTCCCCATTTGCTGTTTTTGTGTCCATTTGCTGGGTGATTCTCTGTTTCTGTTTCATCTCTTCTCATCCCCTTCCTCCAGTCTTCACCAGGATTCGATCCTGGAGACCTCCGATGTAGGAGAGAGGTGTTCTGCCATCTGCGCCACCTCGGCTCCTGGTTTTTCGGAGCTTTCGGAGCATCTCGTCCTGTCTCTCTCCTTTTACGTCATCATCTTGCTGCATGGCTCCTGGGGCCTGGCGGGTCACCGGCACACAGAGCCTGGCAGCCCACGTGCCTTCTATATATATTTTTTTATTTTACCGGGAGGTCCCGGGGATCGAACCCAGGTCCCTCCATATGGCAGACGGACGCCCAACCATTTGACCCACATCCGCCCCCAGCAGCAATATTTTGAAGTGATATTTTTTAAGTATCTGGTGAGAAATACAAAGGTTTTAAACTATTATCACAGTCAGCATTTAGACTATTTTTAAGTTTCTATAATAAAACCAACCAACTGGAAGTGAAGTCTCTCTAACATTTGTTATTAGGAGCTGGCCAGGAGTATTTGTTTTCAGATCTGATATTTGTTGTTCCTGTGACCTTGGCCAAATTATTTAACCCTAGAAAATCTGTTTACTGGGTTTACTATTCTCCCAGCACCATTTGTTGAAGAAAAGTTGTGTCACCTTAACGTGGACTTGGTAGGTTTATTGAAAACCAGTTGGCTGTAGAGGTGAGGGTTCACTTCTGGACTCTCAATTCTATTCCACTGACCGCTGTGTCTATCTTTATGCCAATACCATGCTGTTTTGACCACTGTAGCTTTGTAATATATTTCAAGGTCAGGCAGTGCAAGTCCTCCCACATCACTCTTCTTTTTAGAATGCTTTTGGCTATTCAGGTGCACTTTCCCTTCCAAATGAATTTGGTAAGTGCCTTTTATATTTCTGTAAGTGAGACTGTTGGAATTTTGAATGGTATTGTATTGAATCTATAAATCAGTTTGGGTCAGATTGACATCTTCAAGACATTTAGTCATCCAGTCCATGAACACAGACTGTCTTCCCATTTTGTTTAGGTCTTCTTTGGTTTCTTTTAGCATTGTTTTGTAATTTTCTGCATATAGGTCCTGTACTTCTTTGGTTAAATTGATTCCTAGGTATTTGACTCTTTTTGTTGCTGTTAAAAATGGATTTTTGTCCCCTGGTTTCCTCCTCAGGTTGTTCAGTACTACTGTACAGAAACATTATGGATTTTGGCATGTTGATCTTGTATCCTGCCACCTTGCTGAACTTATTAGCTCAAGTAGCTTTGTTGTAGACATTTCAGAATTTTCTAAATATGTCATCCATGAATAGTGTGAGTTTTGCTTCCTCTTTTCCTCTTTGGATGACTTTTAAACTTTTTTTTTTTTCTTATATAAATGCTGTGGCTTAAACTTCTAGCACAATATTGAATAACAGTGGTGACAGTGGGCATCCTTGTCTTGTTCCTGATCTTAGAGGGAAAGCTTTCAACCTTCCCCCATTAAGTATGATGTTGGCTGTGGGTTTTTGTATATGCCCTTTATCACCTTGAGGAATTTTCCTTCTATTCCTATCTTTCAAAGTGTTTTTATCAAGATAGGATGCTGGATTTTGTCTATTTCCTTTTCTGCATTGATCAAGATGATCATGTGGTTTTTTCACCTTCAGTTTGTTAATGTGGTGTATTATGTTCATTGATTTTCTTATGTTCAACCACTCTTGCATACCAAGAATACATCCACTTAGTCATGACGTATAATTCTTTTTATTTTTTTAAGATTTAAAAAATCCCCCGCCCTCATTGTTTTGTGCTCACTGTCCATTTGCTGTGTATTCTTCTGTGTCTGCTTGTCTTCTCTCTACACAGCACCAGTAGCCGATCCCAGGACCTTCTGGAGTGGGAGAAAGGTACTCAATCTCTTGTGCCACCTCAGCTCCCTGGTCTGCTGCATCTCTTATTGTCTCTCCTCTGTGTCTCTTTTTGTTGCGTCATCTTGCTGCATCAGCTCTTCTGCGCAGGCCAGCACTCCACATAGGTCAGCTTGCTGTGCAGGCCAGCTTGCCTTCACCAGGAGGCCCCGGGAATCAAACCCTGGACCTCCTATATGGTAGAC
>JAQZBX010069874.1:0-15508 GCA_029593785.1 Cabassous unicinctus
AATCAGGGAAGGGAATGTGGGACCAAATGTGAGAGAGCAAAAGGAACTCAGGGATAAGGCAAAGGATGGTAGGAACGGCCTTGATGTGGGCATGGCCAGGGTGGGATAAGGGGGGAAGGAGGAAAAGGGAGGGAAGGAGGAGGGGAAGGAAAGGACCAGGATGGTGTCTCCACAGGGACGGTGGGCTTCCCTGGACACCACCTGGAGGGAGGGTCTCAAGCCCAGCAGTTCTGCTGGGCCCTCCCACAGAGGGGCAGGTTGTTTTGCCCCTGGATGGAAGAGTGAGCCGGCAGAGGCAAGCTCAGAGGACGCAGCCAGAGATGTAAAAGGCTGGTGACTCTGCGGGTGTGGAGGCAGCCTGGTGCCCAGACACCCGGATGCCGAAGGGGTTGCAGGGGGAGCAGCGATCTCCGCTAGGGCCCCCTTGGGCAGATGGCCATCCTGGGGAGGTTGGAAGGCCCACAGGTGACTTGTGATGGCAGCGTGTCTGGCCGGTCCAGGTTGCTTGCACAGGGGGCTGCAGGAAATCAAGTAGAGGCTTTAGTGAGAGGAAATGGGGGGCAGGAAGCCCTAGCAGGCCTGGCTGGGGCAGGAGCTGCTGGTGCCTCAGGTTCCAACTGATTCTCAACATCTCTAACTTTCTAGCAGACATTTTACCGACTGCCACAGCTTTTGTATGCATTTCTTCTCTCTGTGGTGCCCTCACTTCTCCCCCCTGCTCTGGGAATCTGGATAGCACAGGCCACCCTCAGGAGGGTCAGAGGAAAGGGGGAATAAAGATGAATCACCTTTTCCGAGGAGGACTCACACCTGATGTCCTCACGGCGCCTCCCTGGCAAGCTCTCCAAGCTGGGAAGTCAGGAGACTGGGTTACATAAGGTGAGGGCAGGAGTAAAGAACCCTCTTTGGGGCTGCCTGTCACAGCCCGTTGGGTAAAGCTCTTAGAGAGAAAGATTCTAAGAGCTCCAAGGATGAGGCTACAAAGTCAAATGGTCGAGGGAAACTGAAGAGGGACTCACCCATGTTTAACGTGTAGTCTTTTATCAAGGACTTTCACACTAATGTGTCATGTAATCCCTACAAATATTATGTAAAGTAAACTGAAAAAAAATTATTTCACAGGAGGAATCTCAGGTTTAGTGCAATTAAACTTTGTCCTTAGCAGACTGCACAATTCCTGCCTTCCCAACCCAACAAATTTGTTTCACTGCATCTCACACATGCCACATCTCCAGCAACGTCGCTTTCTCTACAAGGATGTGTGGGATGTGAGAGTGTCCCAGGGTTTGAGTGTTTTACTTGAGATCATGCACTCCAGACCCTTTGCTGTCTGAGAGGGTATTTAACAACAGACAGACTCAGACTATGAAGGCAGCTTGGGCTGACAGGGATTGGGACGTGGGTTCACCCTTGGAGCTCGTGGGTTGGAGAGGAGGATATTACCTGTTAATTCACCCTTTGTTTCCACTTCCTTGCCTCTGCACTGATGCTGTAAAACCAAAAAGAAGATACAATTTCATGGGATACAATCTCTATCTTTTCAAGGAAACCTTCAGAACCTTATCTATGGTTATCATAACTTTTGTATTTGTCTATTACACATTTTAAGTGAGTTAATTCCATTGATTACTTTTTCATCTTTGAATAACAGTTTTTTTTCTGGATGACATGTCAACTGATTTTTCTTCAAGACTCTTTTTTGAGAAGAGCTCTTTTATGAACAGTATGCAGTCTCCACCCTACAGGAGCATGTGTGGATTTACAAAATCATGCTGGTCCCTGACCTCACAGCATGGGCAAGAATATCTCACTGAGCCTTCCAGAAACTCAGCACTGGTCTCCACATTAGCCCTAGCACATGGACCAGGATTGGCCCAGAGATACCTGATCTGGGATATGGAAAGTGAGCAAGTGTTGATGGACTCTGTTCACTTGAAAACCCTGAACTTCCTAAATATTACAATCCATAGCCACAAAAAATGTGTTTGGGAATTTATCCTTGAGCCCTCTGCCACAGCCACATGGATGGTCTGTGAGGTTTGAATTGAAAGGATTGTCCCACTCCAACAATGCTCTCCCCTACCTGCTCCCTACATTATGGATGGTCTCATCTGATATTTTAGCCTCTGTATCTACATAATGGGCTTAGTAAAGTGGGAAATGGGAAGGGAGGAAACAGTGACTTTCTACTGTAGACTGATCTCAGGGTCCCTTACCTCACTCGAGTCCTGATGTTGCTGGACGTTCCACAGTATCGACTTCCTCTGTCTCTAGTGGAGCAAGATGTTAAAGAGCTCCACTACAGACAGGAACATGAAAAGGGAACCCAGGACCCAGCTGACCAAGTATGGGCTCAGCCACTGCGTACTGAGAACAATCACAATGAGGAAAACACTACCCATGATCCACCACTAAGTGCTGCCTCAGGCAACTGGCACTGAGAAAGCACATTCCAGCCTTGAGTTCTGAGGTGACATCACAGGGCTTAGAACAGCCAGGGAGATTCAGCTGGTGGGGGAGGGGATGCCTAGTGGAAGGTGTACCCAAGGCCCTTCCCCCACCACCTTGCTTCTCCTTTGCTACCACTGATACCCCTCTCTGTGTCTTATTCCCTCCATATTTTTCTGTCACTTCCTATTTTACAAGTACTTCCTTTATTTACTTCTTAGGTATAATTTTAGTTTAATTTTCCATTTCACTCTGCAAAATAATCTACTCAGCAGTGTACTAATTCACCAATTCCATGGCCTTTGAAAATATGAATTTCTCCCAGAAATTTTGCCTAAAACTCTTGATTTACACCTAGCGACTCCTCTTCTCTCAAATCTATTACCTGTTTTTTTGTGTTTGCGTGAGTGTGTGTGTGCATGTGTGTGAAATATCTCAACTTATATCAGAGTTTATCTCCATGGTCAGTATTGAAATTTTCGGTTAGATATTTCCTTTTGGTGATATACTTCGTCAGATATTTCTTTAAGGGTGAGACTCTATCAGAACTGACAGACTCTTTCTCTGCCGGCTTTCTGCTGTATGATTACCTTCCCTACCCCTTGTTTTACTCAGAGAACTTAAAATTCAAGCCATATCCTTCTATGTATTCTCCCTTGACTTCAGGAAGTTTCTGGTCTTTTTTAAAGTCTATTCACAAAACCAGTCATTTCAGGGGGGAAATTATAAATGACCTCAGAGAAATAAAAACAATCATAAGAGGATATTATGAGAAACTATATGTCAACAAACTAGACAACCTAGATGAAATGGACAAATTTCTAGAAACACATAAACAACCCACACTGAGGCTACAAGAAATACAAGAACTTAACAAACCAATCACAATTAAGGAGATTGAACCCATCATCAAAAATCTCCCAGCAAAGAAAAGTCCAGAACCAGAGGGCTTCACAGGTGAATTCTACCAAGCATTTCAAAAAGAATTAACACCATTCCTGTTTAAACTCTTCAAAAAAAATTGAAGAGGAGGGAAAATTACCCAACACATTTTATGAAGTCAACATCACCCTAATACCAAAGCCAGATAAAGATTCCACATGAAAAGAAAATTACATACCAATCTCCCTAATGAACATAGATACAAAAATTCTCAACAAAATACTTGCAAATCGAATCCCACAGCATATCAAAAGACTTATACATCATGACCAAGTGGGATTTATTCTTGGTATGCAAGGCTGGTTCAACATAAGAAAATCAATCAATGTAATACACCACATTAACAAATCGAAGGAAAAAGAAACACATGATCATCTCAATAAATGCAGGAAAGGCATTCAACAAAATCCAAAATCCTTTTTTGATAAAAATACTTCAAAAGATAGGAATAAAAGGAAAATTCCTCAATATGATAAAAGGCATATATGAAAAATCCACAGCCAACATCATACTCAAAGGGAAAGGTTGAAAGCTTTCCCTATAAGATCGAGAATAAGACAAGGATGCCCACTGTCACTATTGTTATTCAACATTGTACTAGAAGTTCTAGCTAGGGCAATTAGACAAGAAAAAAAAAATAAAGGCATCCAAATAGGAAAAGAGGAAGAAAAACTCTCACTGTTTGTGGACGACATGACCCTGTACTTAGAAAATCCTGAAGTATTCACAGCAAAGCTACTTGAACTAATAAACAAGTTCAGCAAAGTGGCAGGATACAAGATCAACACGTAAAAATCAGTAATGTGTTTGTACACTAGTACTGAACAACCTGAGGATGAAATCAGGAGTAAAATTCCATTTTCAATATCAACAAAAGGACTCAAATACCTAGGAGTTAATTTAACCAAAGAAGTACAGGACCTATATGCAGAAAACTACAAAACAATGCTAGAAGAAATTTAAAAAGACTGAAACAAATGGAAAGACATTCCGTGTTCATGGATTGGAAGAATAAATATCATGAAGATGTCAATCTTGCCCAAACTGATTTATAGATTCAATGCAATACCAATGAAAATCCCAAGAGCTTACATTACAGAATTAGAGAAAGCAATTACCAAATTCATCTGGAAGGGTAAGTGCACCCGAATAGCCAAAAGCATTCTAAAAATGAAGAGCAATGCAGGAGGAATTTCACTGCCTCACCTTGAAATATATTACAAAGCTACAGTGGTCAAAACAGCATGGTACTGGCATAAAGATAGACACATCGATTAGTGGAATAGAATTGAGAACCCAGAAATAAACCCTCACCTATACAGTCAACTGGTTTTTGACAAACCTATCAGGTCACGCTAATGGGAAAAAACAGTCTCTTCAACAAATGGTTTTGCGAGAACTGGAAATCTTTAACCAAAAGAATGAAAGAGGACCCCTATCTCAAACCCATACAAAAATCAACTCAAAATGGATCAAAGATCTAAATAGAAAAGCCAGGACCATGAAACTACAAGAAGAAAATATAGGGAAACATCTTCAAGACCTTGTAGTAGGTGGTGGTTTCATGGACCTTACACCCAAAGCACGTGTAACAACAACAAAAAAGAGATAAGTGATATCTCCCCAAAATTAAAAACTTTTGAACTGCACAGGACTTTGTCAGAAGGGTGAAAAGGCAGCCAATTCAATGGGAAAAAATATTTGGGAATCATATATCTGATAAGAGTTTAATATTCAGGATATATAAAGAGATGTTACAACTCAACAATAAAAAGTCAAATGACTCAATTAAAAACTGGACAAAAGACTTGAATAAACATTTCTTCAAAGAAGAAATACAAATGGCAAAAAAACACATGAAGAAATGCTCAACATCACTCATGATTAGGGAAATGCAAATCAAAAGTACAATGAGATGTCATTTTACAACTATCAGAAGGGCCACTATTAAAAAGACAGAAAACTACAAGTGTAGGAGAGAATTTGGAGAGATAGGAACACTTCTTCACTGTTGGTGGGAATGCAAAATGGTACAACCACTATGGAGGACTGTTTGGCAGTTCCTAAAGAAGTTGAATACAGACTTGCCACGTGACCCTGCAATACCACTACTGGGTATATACCCAGAAGAACTGAGAGCAGTGACATAAACAGACGTCTGCACACTGATGTTCATAGCAATATTATTCACCATTGCCAAAAGTTGGAAACAACCCAGTTGTCCATCAACAGAGGAGTGGATAAACAAATTGTGGTCTATTCATACGATGGAATATTATGCAGCTGTAAGAAGAAATGAAGTCGTAAAGCATATGGCAACATGGATGAACCTGGAGGACATTATGCTGAGTGAAGCGAGCCAGACACAAAAGGACAAATACTGTATGAATGCATTACTATGAACCAAATATATTGTGTAACATATTGTTTGATCCAAAATATATATATATATATATATATATGTATCTATTACATTTAATGGAGAAATGTATATATTTATACATCTGTGTTTACTTTTTAGTTTTTAATTGTTTATATTTTCAATTAATAAATGTATAAATAAAGTTAAATTAAAAAACAGTCATTTCATATATTACATATGTTTTAATATATTTCAGAAAACATTAGATTAAAAGAAAGTTTTAGAACCTAAAATACACTTATACAAAATTGGCATACCGAGAACAATAATTACCAACTCATAATAGTGTAAATATATGTTTTAGCTAAAAGGTTGCTGAAGCAAAATCAGAAATATGTTGGCCTTTTTAAAGGGCATTCAGTTGGGGTAATGGTTATAGTCACAAGGCCCTAAAGAGTGCAACTCAAGGTACCAGAGGAGGCACTTTCTCACCTAGAGTCTGTTGCCACGTGTTGACACAAGTTGGCAGGTGATAACTGTGAGAGACAAACCTTCATCTTCCTCTTAAGACTCCATGGTCCAAGCCTCTTCTGATCACAACTGTAGACTGGCTTGAGGCTCTTCACTCTCCCTGGGGCTCATTTCTTCCTGGGCTGAGTTGCTCTCTTCTCTCCACTAGGACAGCTGAAGACTATCAGACTCATTTCAATCCCCAGAGCCCCAGGATCCTTTCTGATGAGCTTTCTCTCTTCCTCTGTTTTCTCTTCTCTGTGTATTTACTTCTGTGTGAGTGTCTACCCAACAGAAGGGCAGGGACTCAACATCCAGCTGAAGTAGCCAAATCAAACCCCAATCTTACTTTAATCAAGTAAAAGTAAAACCTCTGAATGTAATACCATCGGATATGCCCAGAGTAACAGACCAGTTTACAAACAAAATACTATATATATTTTTGGAATTCATAAATAATATCAAGCTGGACACTATAGAACACAATTTTCTCCAAAATTGTCAGAGAAGATTTTTTAAAATAATTATTGTGTGATAATTACTTTGGTTGTGAAAGTCATGTATTACTAGCCACACAAAAGGATCAAATTAAATATCTAAAATTAAGAAATCATGAAATAATGATGTAAATAGCATTTTTATCTGTGGAGGTCTGTATTGAATGCAAAAGCTGAAAGTTTAAAGAATTGCACCATGGAAGCCAAACTTGAAAATAACTGGGACAAGAGACTGTGATATTCATTGTCTTATTTTTTTTTTTCAATTTTTATTTGTTTTATAAAAGGACTTAATAACTAAACATCTTTCTCTGAATAAAATTAAACTTCTTTAAAAATAATGAGTGACCCGCTCAGAAGTGTTTGATATGAATTGTATTTTAAAATTTCTAAGTCAGCCCAAAACAAAAGTTAATTGTAAGTACTTACAGCAGTTTGATATTATTTATGAATTCCACAAACAGACACTGGATTATGTTTGTGAACTGGTCTATTCCTCTGGGCATCTTAGATTACATTGGATTCAGAGGTTTCATTTTTGCATGATTAAATCATGATTTAGGCTTTGATTGGGCCACATCAGGAGGACATTGAGTACCCGCCCCGTTGGTGGGTGGAGACTCACAGAAAAAACACACTGCAAAGAAGGGAGGTTAGAGTTTAATGCTGGATTCTCAGGAAGTAAATACAGAGAAGCAGATACATGAGGAAAGGAAACATGCTTCATTAGATATGGCAGAAGCCCTGGGAAGAGAGAGGAGCCTTTCGCCTGATAGTTTACGGTCTTGTGGAGAGAGCAGAGCAGCTGAGCCCAGAGAGAAACAAGCCCCTGGAGGGAGATGGGACATATCCCAGCCTACAGTAGATATTGGAAGAAGCTGAGACCACCGAGTCTTCAGGGAAAGAAGGTGGCTGAACCCTTGCAGACGTTGGTGGCCATCTTGATCCAACATGTGGCAACAGACATTGGTTAGGAAAGTACTTATGATTTATTGCCTTGTAACAGTAAGCTTCTATCCCAAATACATACCCTTTTATAAATGGCAAGAAATTTCTGGTATTTTGCATCAGCACCACTTTGGCTGACTAATACAGAATTTATTACCAAGGAGAGGGGAAGTCCTTTTGCAATTACCAAAATGCTAGAATGATTTGACAAGTGCACAAGGGATATTTTTTGGAGGTATTTTGAGATGCTTAATGGAAAACACTGACAATGCTTTGAAAAGATTGTTGAAAGGAATATGGATGCTAAAGAGACTTTATTATGAGGCCTTAGAAGGAAATGATGAAAATATTATAGGAAACTCTAGGAAAGATGATCCATGCTTTAAAGTTGTAGAGAACTTAGCAAGATTAACTCCTGGTGTTTTATGGAAGGCAGAATTTGAAAATGGCAAGCACAGACATTTAGCTGAAGAATTTTCCAAAGGAAGCATGGAGAATGCAGCTTGGCTTTCTTTGCAGCTTATAGTAAAATGCTAGAGAAGTGAGATAAGCTGAGGAGTGAATTACTGGGCACAAAGGAACCAGAAAGTGATTCCGGAAATTCCAAGCCTCTGGAACTCAAACCCACAGAAAATACTGCCCCATTTAAGTACTTAACTAAACTTGGTTTTTGTAAATCAGGATTGAAGATGCAATGATTTACAAAAGACTTGTGGAAATTCTTACTGTCTGATGTCTTGGATCCTGGCTTCTTGCATGCTAAAACAACAAGCTTTTTGAGAGAGATATATAAATAAAACCATTGTTACCTTGGTCAAAAAAGGACACGTAGGGGGATAAATGGAAGGGGAAACAGCTTTAAGAGGAAAACCATGGAAAGTGAGATTTGAATGAAGACATATTCTTGGGCCAAGAGAAGTAACCCTTCCCCGTGTACAGACAGGGTGAGTTTGTCCCGGCAGTTGAAGATGGTGGATGTTCCTGCCTGATGTTCAGGTTGAGTTTTGCCACCACAGGGTACAGAGTGCATGGAGCCCATTCCCCAGGGATTCAGGAGGTTGAGGTCTATGTCCCTTTTGTCTGAGAGGGGCAGACCTGTCCCCCATGGAAGCAGGATGGCCAGGTTGCCTACTCGGTGTTCTGAGAGGGTTGGGCCTGTATGCCAAATGTTTGGGAGGATGTTGGCTTCACTTCACTGTACTAGGGGGTTAAGACTCTAACCAAAAGTTTGGGTAAAGTGTGGCTGTCTTCCCAACACTCTTGGACGGTGAGGTCTGGAGCTTGGTTGCCAGCCAGATGATTGATGAAAGTGGAACCAAGAAAATGGCCTTTGGGCAAGCTTCTGGAAAAGGTGGGCCCCATGTGGTCCCAGGGAGAAAAAACTGTCATCTTAAGAATGACTCTCGGACTTTGTCATATAATGAAGTTTGCCCTGCAGGTTTACATAACTGTAGAGGACCCATGACTCATTATTTCCTGCCAATTTCTCCTCACAATCATGGAAATGTTTATCTTTTGTATGCCCATTTGTGTATTGGAAGCAGATAGATTGTTTTGTACTCATCATTGCTACTGAAATAAGTGTTTTGAATATTGAAACGTCTTTTTGGAATTCAGAGGGTGAAACATAGCGTTTTAGTATTATTTATGAATTCCAAATATAGATATTGGATTATGTTTGTAAACTATTCTATTCCTCTGGGCATCCTAGATTATACTAGATTCAGAGGTTTCACTTTTCCTTGATTAAATAATGATTAAGACTTTGGTTGGGTGACATCAGGAGGCTGTAGAGTCTCTGTCCCCTTGGTTGGCAGGGACTCACAGACAAACAGCACTGCAGAAAAGGGAGGTTGGAATTTAATGCTGGTTTCACAGAAAGTAAACACACAGAGAAGAAGATCTGTGAGGAATAAGAAAATGCTCTATTAGACATGGTAAAGGCCCCAGTAAGAGAGAGGAGACATTCACTTGATAGTTTACCGCTGGCTTTGTAGAGAGAGCAAAGCAGCTGAGCCCAGAGAGAAACCAGCCCCTGGACGGAGAAAAGACATATCCCCGCCTTCAGAAGATATTGGAAGAAGATGAGACCACGGAGCCTTCAGAAGAAGAGGGATGGCTGAACCCTTGCAGATGTCAGCAGCCATCTTGCTCCATCATGTGACAACAGAGATGGTGAGGGAAACAAATTATGCTTTATGGCCTGGTAACTATAAGCTCTACCCTAATAAATGCCCTTTTATAAAAACCAATAGATTTCTGATATTTTGCATCAGCATTCCTTTGGCTGACTAATACAGTTCTAAACAATTAAAATGCAGTTGAAGAAGACAAGACATTCAGAAATGCCATTCTACTGGAAAACATCACAATATGGATTACTTAGAGTGAGCACATTCTGAAAAATATTTCTGAGCTCTTGACTTATAGCAAGTTTTCTATGGATAACAACTACCAACACAACAAAAATCTTAACAAATCATGAAAATAAAAACAGTATTAAACTTGTAACTGGAACTCCACTGGGAAGACTACCCTGGAAGCAGGTAGCCTGGGGTTGTGCCTACTCTATAATCTTGGTGATTCACTGGTTTGACCCCACTGAGGGCCTGTGTTTCTACTTGGCTAATTGGAGGAGTTGAACATGAGACAGCCACAGTTGTACTCAAAAAATCATGTGTGCTACTGCAGGCAAAAAATCTTTATCTTCAATTAAAAGAGGGAAATAGAAAAATTTGGTTGATGCCCAAGAGAACAAAAAACTAAGGTACATTGTGTTGGAGCTTGGTGGGAACTTGATAGTTACTATCAAATGACTTCCTGAATAATGCATATCTGTCTCCCTTTTCTCATAAAATCAAGGCTTTTGAATTGCACTGTACTCTCAGAATGATGATCCCAAGAGAGAAAGAGCATTAAATCCATCCAAATTGTTACATCCTTAGCATATGGATAAGTCAAATCTCCTTCATACCACCTTCTGAAGATTATTAATGTTAAAATTCGAATATATAGCTCATATTTATACTTAGAAACTAAGTGAGGAAACCACTTACCCTGATCAAGGGTCAAAACTATCTTCAAAAAGTAGCAGAAGGAGTGTATGGATTGGAGATACTGAACACATATGAAACACTTTATAAAATAAGCACACTTAAAGATTTTAAAACAATCCTTAGATTTAAGAAGCAAAATGAGTGATAAAATTTATTTCTAGCTATATCGTATTGGAACCAATAGATAAGGGAGTGAAAGAGAAGACTAAATCATCCACAAAATTAAAATCAAAGCCTCTATGTGATTTCTTCAAAAAGCTAAATATAAGAATAACAAAAAGACAAACACAATGCAAGCAAAACAAAGACAGTAATTAAGAGAGCCATTCCTTTATCTCACAGGTATATTCATTAACCACTTAGAAAATGAATTAGATTTACCAGGACTTTCAACATGTTCAATATTCCTCTGCATATGATCTGGAATAGAAGAGATATAGGTACTGTACTTATTACTAATTAATGAACTCATCAATGAATAAGTTTCTCTTTGAGCTGCAGTTGCCTATCCTGTCTTTGTGAGTTTGTGTCTGGGCAGTGCCTCTCTTTGTTCCTCTCCTAGATATGCTAAGCATAACCACTGCTGTGGGAACCGAGGTTGGCAGTTTATACCAAAACCCAGCATGCCTAGCACAATCTCTCCTGAGTTGACCAACAACATAAAAAAAACTCAAGGAAGAATGCTGTTTCCCATCAACTTTGGGAGGTGCAGCTTCTGAAGGCACCTGGCATTTCTCACTCTCATGATCTAGTATGTCATGGCTGACCCCTCTTTGGGCCTGCTTAAATCATCTTCTTTATTCTTTAAGTGGAAACATGTATCTTCAAAATGCTTACTGAGGTTGTTTATTTTGGGGGGAATTTCATCCAAATCCAACCAGGATGCCAGACCTGTCTTCACTCAACCACAATGGAATAGCCAGAGAGGTTTACATACTGTCAGGCAGGGATTACTGCCCTAACCAACAGGAAGTAGCTAATGAAGAATGACCATCACCTCTCTGTGCCCCATTAAGAATAAAGGCATGAACTCTCTGAGAGTTAGTTGAGGCAGGTTGTTATGGTGAAAGGGGGAAGGCAGCTGGCCCTTGTAGGTAGCATGGCTGACAGACAACATGGCTGACAGAACACATGGCCCTGAGGTAACTGTGCCCCTCCCCAAAAACCTCCTGAGAAGAAGGGTGAGATCCTGCGGTTAAGACTCTCAGTTGGAACAGGAAGGAAAGCCCCAGATAGGCTCAAAAGAGTCCTCAACATTGGGCCTCCCCGGGGAACTGACAGCTGAGGTAATCAATCAGAAGAGCAAACAACTGGGGCCCCTCCCCAAACATTAGCAAGGGGAGGAATAATTAATAGTTAACAAGGTAAACACACAGGCCAAATCTCACACTCTCTGCCTAGAGGAGACTGCATTAAATCTCAGTGCATATTTCTGTCTTTCTCTCCCATTTCTCTGCAAGGTCTCTTCTTTCCCCCATTACTCAATTACTTCTTTTTACCGGCCTATCTAAAAACACCTAGCAATAAGTAAAATTTTAGTTAAAACTGTTTAACAAACATAACTCTCAAGCATGAAGGATGAATTCTGAGAAATTGGCAAAATGTTGGCAGAATTTAAGAATTGCATCACAAAAACGAGGGAATTTAACAACAAAAAGAATGACATTCCCCACCAAAACAAATGGTAAGGCATTATGAAGAATTTCTAAAATGCAACAAATAAGAAAAAGAACCAATACCACCAACAGTTCATGTTATCCAGTTCTGTGTAAGGAGAATCAGACGGATGCCACTGAGTCTCAGACGGACCTGAGAACATGAGAAGCACAAAAGTGTCAATGGGTAGTCACCAGAAATCAAACTGACTGCAAATGGTTGCATGTGCCCACTTGGTCACAGTGAAATGTGGGGCGAAAGGTGTAAACTGGAGGAAAGGAAGACAGCACTAGTAAAGAGAGAGAGAAATCACCCCACAGGAGGATATTGATTGTATCTATGTAGCAACTCTAACAACCAAACAGATGAAGTATTAAAAAAAGGTGTGATTCATTTGAGATTGACACAATTTATGGGACAAATAGTTCCGTATATGTAAGGGAAACAGTCAAGGAATAATTGCCATTTACCCAGAAGTAGCTTTGTTATGGGTCTTGAGTAATAAAAGACAGAAATGTCCAAGGGAAGGCAGGAAGAGCAACTCTCTTCAGGGGCCATCAGAAATCCATCCCTCAACTCTTAAATCCAGAAGTCTGTGGAGCCAGGTTTAAAAATTGTTGAGGAAAGTGCATTCTAATAATATTTCAGCTATTATGTGAGAAATTCAGCTAATGAAGTGTTTCATCAAGTCAAACACTTCAGAAATAGAACACCTATGGGGGGGGGGTGAAGGAAAATATTAAGAAAGACTTCATATTGTACATAGATAATTTTTTGCCAAATCAATCTGTCAATTAATTTATATCAATCAAATTACCAGGAAGACTGTGTGTGTTTGCTTATATATATTAATAGCACCATTATTCATAATAGCCCAAAATTGAAAACACCCAAATGTCCATTAATTGATGAACTGATATCAAATATCATATATCTAAATATAGAATATTAATCAGCAAAAAAAAGAGCAATGTACTGATATCTACTGCAATAGGAATAGCCCTAAAATTGTTATGCTATGTGAAAAGAGCCAGACACAAAAGACCATATAGTGTATGATGCAGTTTGTATATAATGTCCCAAATTGGCAAAGGTGTATATAAAGAAAATAAAATATTGCTTGACATGGGTCTGGGGATAAGGGAGTGAAGAGTGACTCAATGGACAAGAACTTTCTTTATGGGATAATTAACATTTTTGAAATTAGACAATGACAATGAGTGTGTAAGTTTGTAAGTTTATTGAAAACCAGAGAATTGTATATGCTAAAAGTGTGAATGTTCTGTATGCGAAGTATATTTTAATTTTAAAAATGTAGGAGAGTACAATTGTGGGAAAACAGTGTATAACAGGCATAGCGCAATTCTCTCACAAAAAAAAATGGAGAAAGAATCAAAAGCTGTCCGGGGCAACTGCTTTGGTGGTTAGCAGACTAGGAGAGTGCTACACAGCTCCCTGGAGGGTGAAGTACAGAGAGATGAAGAAGCCAAAAAGAGAAAAGTGAGTTACCAAGACCCTGTTGCAGCCGGAAGGGGCTTGAGAGGGTAACAGACATCCTCCTCCCTGTCAGCTGTTTCAAGGGAAAAGGGAGGGGACTTGGGGTGCTTCTCTTCAGTGAATTGGGCCAGAAGAACCTGCTTTGAACCTCTGGTCTGGAGATCCAAGGCAGGAACCCAGGAAAGCCCAAACTCAAACAGGCCCTTGGAGCGGTGTGCTGAAGTCCACCATCTGCTGGCCAGTCTGGACATTGCATGGAGAAAAACTTCATTCTCCTTGTATCCTACCACTGGAAGAAAATTTGTGCTCCACTAATGTGTCGGTGGCCAATTTCATAACTTAACTGGGCAATTTAAAAGACCTAGGCTAAATTGAACCAAATATCAAGGAAGAGCTATGGGGGGAAAAACACAATAAGCAATAGAGGGAGGAATTGGCCTTCAGAGGAAATTCACTAACCTATTCAGATGCCTAGACATCAACAAAAAATTTAAAGGCATACTAGGAAACAGGAAGAGGTGGCCCATTGGAGGTATCTTTTCCAATGACATCACATTTGAGTGCACATTGAGCTCAAGTCAGGTCTCTCCTCCCTTACTGATTGTGAATTTTGGGTTCTGCTGTGTTCTGAAATTGATTTTGGATAGAATATGAGGTAGGCATCAAGTTTTAGTCTTTCTGTTTAAATAGGCAAATATCTTAGCAGAACGTATAGAAAATATTTTTCTCCCATTTTCCTTTGGGCCACATTTGTCACAACCAAGTAAATAAATACATATATTTCTGGAACTTTTGCTGCCCTCTCAGTTCAGGTCTTTTGCTCTTCTCCATTCTGTCTTAACAATATCTTTATAATAATTCTTGTTTGCTGGTAGAGCCAGCTCTACAGTTGTATCATTTAAGAGAAATTTTATTCAGTGTATATTGAAGTGTCTTGGGCTTAAAATTTTCTTTTTGGGAATGTTCATGATGCTGATTTTAAATTGTGAATGGAATTTTAATTCAGTTTCCTAATTCTTATATCAGTTTTGGTAATGTTTTTATTAACAATGTGTTCATTTCATTAAGATGTCTAAATCTGTGCACATCACTTTTGAAATATCATTTTATCTGTTGAAACTGTTTAATTATGTATTTTCATTTCTGATGTTGATATTTATGCTTCTCTCTTTGTGTTTCTTGATCAGTCTTAGCATACCCTTATCAAGTTTATTACTCTTTTCAATGAATCTGCCTTTACTTCTGTTCATACTCTCGGTCTATGTTTGTTTCCTATTTCACTAATTTGATTTTTCTTTTTCCTTGTATTTATCTCCTTTGAGTTTAGCTTTCTATCAATTTTAGGAAATTCTTGTGACTCCCAGCTTTTCTTTTTTATATCCACATCATGCAGTGTAAGTAACAAATTTTCTTTCAACTCTTTTTTTTTTTTTGCTGCAAACAACATATTTGGCATATTTAGTGTTTAAAAATGAATCCCAACATATTATATTGGAATTCATTTCATATCTGATCTATGTGATATTTATGGTAATGTATTCTAATTTCCAAACATTTTTTATTTCATATCTGAACTATGTGATATTTATGGT
>JAQZBX010069875.1:0-15506 GCA_029593785.1 Cabassous unicinctus
AGATTCACCTCAGACATAGGTCACAACCAGGTTAAAGTGAAACATTTGAAGAAGATATTCCATGCAAATAGTAGCGAAAATAGAGCTGGAATAATGATACTAGTATCAGACAAAACAGATTTTAAATGCAAAACTGTTTGCACCCCAAAACAGCAGGATATACATTCTTTTCATATTCTCATGGATCCTTCTCCAAGATAGACCATATGCTGGGACACAAGACAAGTCTCAATAAACTTAAAAAGATTGAAATTATACAAAACACTTTCTCTGATCAAAATGGAATGAAGCTGGAAAACAATAATGAATGAAAGAAGGGAAAAGTCATAAATATATGGAGGTTAAACAACACACTCTTAAATAATCAGTGGGTTAAAGCAGAAATTGCAAGAGAATTCAGCAAATATCTTAAGGTGAATGAAAATAAGAACACAATATATCAAAACCTATGGAACATTGCAAAAACAATGCTGAGAGGGAAATTTATAGCCCTCAATGCTTACATTAATAAAGAAGAAAGAGCTAAAATTGAAGACCTGACTGCACACCTAAAAGAACAAGAAAAAGAGCTGCAAACTAAGCCCACGCCAAGCCAAAGGAAAGAAATAGTAAAGATCAGAGCAGAAATAAATTAAATCAAGAGCAAAACTACAATAGAGAGAATCAACAAAACCAAAAGTTATTACTTTGACAAGACCAAAATGGACAAACATTTAGCTAGAGAGACAAAGAAAAAAAAAAGAAGAGACAAAATCAGAAATGAGAGGAGGGACATTATCACTAACCCCACAGAAATAAGAGATCATAAGAGGATACTATGAACAACTGTATGCCAAAAAATGACAAAATGTAGATGAGACTGAGAAATTCCTAGAAACACCTGAACCACCTACACTGACCGTAGAATAAATAGAAGACCACAGGAAACCAATCACAAGTGAAGAGATTGAAACAGTCCTCAGAAACCTCCCAAAGATGAAAAGTCTGGGACCAGATGGCTTCACAGGTGAGTTCTACCAATCATTCAAAGGCAAACTAATATCAATCCTGTTCAAGCTCTTCCAAAAATTGAACAGGAAAGAATACTTCCAAACTCATTCTATGAAGCCAACATCATTTTAATACAAAAACCAGATAAAGATACTATAAGAAAAGAAAATTACAGACCCATATCTTTAATGAATATAGATGCAAATATTTTCAACAAAATATTTGCAAAGCGAATCCAAAAGTACATTGAAAGAATTATACACCATGATCAAGTGGGTTTTATCTCAGGTATGTTAGGGTGGGTCAACACAGGAAAATAATTAGTGTAATAAACCACATTGATACATTAAAGAAGAAAAATCACATGATCTTCTTGATTGAAGCAGAAAAGGCATTTGACAAAATACAGCACCATGTCTTGATAAAAGTACTTCAAAAGATAGGACTAGAAGGAAGCTTTCTCAATATGGTAAAATGCATATATGAAAAACATAGAGAGCATTGTACTCAATTTTGAAATTACTGAAAACTTTCCCACTGAGATCAGGAGCAAGACAAGGATGCCCACTATCACCACTGTTCCTCAATATTGTGCTAGAAGTTCTAGCTAGAGCAGGTAGGCTAGATAAAGAAATAAAATGCACACAAATAGGAGAGAAAGAACTAAAACTTTCACTATTTGCTTATGGTATGATCCTATATCTAGAAAATCCTGAGAAATTTACAACAAAGCTACTAGAACTAATAGATGAATTCAGCAAAGTTGCAGGATACAATATTAATAGGCAAAAACCAATAGTGTTTCTATACACTACTGATATTCAATCTTAGGAAGAAATCAGAAAAATCATTCCATTTATAATAGCAACTAAAACAATCAAATATATAGGAATAAACTTAACCAAGGACATAAAGGACCTGTATTCAGAAAACTGCAAAACATTGTAAAAGAAACTGAAGAAGACTTAAATAAATGGGTTGTTCATGGATTGGAACATTAAATACCGTTAAATTGTCAATTCTACCTGTATTAGTCAGCCAAAGGAGTGCTAATGTGAAATTCCAAAAATGGCTTGGTTTTTATAAAGGGTATTTATTTGGGGTAGAAGTCCACAGTTACCAGGCCATAAAGCATAAGTTTCTTTCCTCACCAAAGTCCATTGTCACGTGTTGGAGCAAGACAGCTGCTGACATTTGCCCGGGGTTCAGGCTTCTTGGGTTCCTCTCTTCCTGGAGCTGCATTTCTCTCAGGGCTTAGCTCCTGTTTCCTCCACAAGGTCAGCTGTAGGCGATCAGGTGAATGCTTTGCTTCTCTTCTCCTGGGGCCTTCTTTCCAACATCAAAGCTGCTTCTAAAAGACTGCTTCTCAAAACTGTTCTTGCCATGCCTTTTATATTTGATTCCCCACCCACCAAGGGGTGGCGCTCAACGCCCTAATCATAACCTAATCATGCCCAGATTAACAGATCAGTTTACAAGCATGATCTACTTATATTTTTGGAATTCATAATTACATCAAATTGGCCAACGGTTACACTACCCAAACTGATTTACAGATTCAATGCAAGCCCAATAAAAAATCCCAACAGCCTTTTTTGCAGAAATAGACAAGCCAATAATCAAATTTATTTGAAAGGGTAAGAGACCCTGAATAACCAAAAATGTCTTTTAAAAATAACAAAGTTGGAGGACTCTCACTTCTGGACTTTAAAGCATATTAATTAGCTACAGTGGTAAAAACAGCATGGAACTGCCATAAAGACAGAAAGATTGACCAATGGAACTGAATTGAGAACTCAGAAATAGACCCTCACATCAATAGTCAAGTGGTTTTTGATAAGGATGTTAAGTCCATCCAGCTGCGCCATAACAGTCTATTTACCAAATGGTGCTGGGCAAACTGGGTGTCCATATCCAAAAGAAAGAAAGAGGACCCCATTTCTCACCTTATACAAAAATTAACTCCAAATGGATCAAAGACCTAAATATAAAAGTGACAACCATAAAACTCCTAGATGACAATGTAGGAAAACATCTTCAATATCTTATGGTAGGTGGTAGTCTCTTAAACCTTACACTGAAAGCATGAGCAACAAAAGGAAAAATAGATAAATGGGACTTCCTCAAAATTAAATACTTTTGCTGTTCAAAGACTTTGTCAAAAGGGTGAAAAGGCAGCCAAATCAATGGGAGAAAATATTTGGCGATCACATATCAAATAAAGGTTTAATATCCATGATATATAAAGAGATTATACAACTCAACAATAAAAAGTCAAACTACCCAATTAAAAAATGGGCCAAAGACTTGAAAAGACAATGCTCAAAGAAGAAATACAAATGTTGAAGAAACTCATGAATAAATGTTCAATGTCACAAGCAATTAGGGAAATGCAAATCAAAACTACAATGAGCTATCACTTCACACTTATTAGACTGTCCACTACAAAAAGTCAGAAAGCTGTAAATGCTAGAGAGGATGTGGAGAGAGAGAGACACTTATTCACTTTTTGTGAGCATGTAGAATGGTACAGTCACTGTGGAGGATTGTTTGGCAGTTCCTAATGAAGTTGAATCTAGACTTGTCATGTGACCTGGCAATACCATTACTAGGTATATGCCCAGAAGAACTAAGAGCAGCGACATGAATAGACATCTACACACCAGTGTTCATAATAGCATTAGTCACAATAGCCAAAAGTTGGAAACCACAACTGATTAATAGACACACAAATTGTGGTGTATACAATCGAAATTATATTATGCAGTGATAAGAAGAAATGAAGTCATAAAGCATAGGACAACATGGATGAACCTGGAGGGCATTATGCTGAGTAAAGCCAGACACAAAAGCACAAATACTGTATGATTGCACTATTATGAACTAAATATATTATTTAAACCTCAGAAATAGACCCTCACATTTACAGTCAAGTGGTTTTTGATAAGGCTAAGTCCATATTCTTAATAATTAATAATTAGAATATAGGTGAGCAGAAAAGGGAATGAGGGTAGAAAATGGAAAGCTAAGAGTTACTCTGAGCAGAATTGGTTAAAAAGTTGTTTGAGAATTGTGTTAGTCAGCCAAAGGGGTGTTGATGCAAATTACCAGAAATCTGTTGGCATTTACAAAAGGGTATTTATTTGGGGTAGGAACTTACATTTACCAGTCCATAAAGCATAAGTTACTTCCTTCACCAAAAGTCTATGGCCTCGTGTTGGAGGAAGATGGCTGCCAACATCTGCCAGGGTTCAGGCTTCCTATGTTCCTCTCTTCCCAGGGCTTGCCTGTCTTCGGGCTCAGGCTTGCCTCATACCACAAGACCAGCTGTTGACTACCAGGTGAACGGCTCATCTTTATCTCGGGACCTTCTCTCCTTCCTCATGATGAAGCTCCTTTGTGTGCTTAATTCCCTGGGCTCCAGCATTAAAACTCAGCATCAGAACTCCATCTCAAAATTCCAACTAACTTCTCTGCTCTGCCACGTAGTTTTATCTCTGAGTTCCCACCCACCAAGGGACAGGGAATCAACATCATACTGACATGGCCCAATCAAATCTCTAATCATAACTTAATCATGCCCACAGAACAGACCAGTTTACAAGCAAAATCCAATATCTATTTTTGGAATTCATAAGTATATCAAACTGCCACAGGAATCTTTGGAAATGAATGGAAATTTTGAGAGCACATCATGCTGTTTGTGACTAGCAAAGCTATTATATGGTTATGACAGCATTTGAAAGGGAAAGCCTAAGGACATTTATATTACTAGAAAGAAAGCTAAAATATGTAACATGGGACTGTATAACATAACGAAACCTCATGTAAAATACAAATATGCATGATATTGCATATATGACTGTTTTTACAAAATATAAATGTAAATAAACTAGAGAGAAGGAAACAATATCAGCTATGTATTGAAGAGGAAGCATAGAGAGATTGAGAGGTGATGAGTTTTGTTTGTTTTGTTTTGTTCTTTAGTATTATTACTGGAGTGATGAAAATGCTCTAATAATGACTGAAGTGATGAATGCACAACTATGTGATTGTACTGAATACCATTGATTGTTCACTTTGGATGCATTTATCCTTTATTTTTATGTATTACTAAAATTGGTTTTTTAATAAAAAACCCATGGTTGGTATCTGTGCTGGAATAAATATGAGGAAGCTCAAGGGGACTGTCCTGGGTAAATGCATACTTTAGGGCCTATGATCATACTGATGAAATGTGGAGATGGGCTGAGGCAGGGCATGACACCAGCAGGGTTTCTACTGAGCAGAGGGGCATGAAGCAAGAAATCTGGGTGTCTCCCCCATCTCTGAAAACCCAAGTGAGAGGCAAACCCCAACCTGAAAACAAGAAGCAGAGGGTAAAGGCATGAAACCCCTTTGTTGAGTTAGGGTGTGTGGATGGGAAAATCAGACCTGACCTGCCAGTGACCAGGAGCTAAGGATGTCCACCAGAATTCAGCAGTTTGGTGGGTCTTAGAAGAGCTGTTCCCTGCCAGCCACTGTTTCCTTCACCAATTGGCCTGCATTCTTGACAATCAACTAACTATATGGCAGACATTTTCTAGGAGATGGGACATTGTGGAAGGATCTCATATGATCATAGACTGAAAACAGGACTCTCCAGCTTCCTGGAGGTCATGCAGTAAAGGAAATATGAGGCCCTAGAATTTTCTGGGGGCCAAGTAGGTCAGCATCTCCTCTGAGCAACAGGTTAGAGCAGGATCTGGCATACGTTTTCTGTAAGGTGCCAGAGACTGATTATTTTTGGCTTTGTGGCCTATGTGGTCTCACTTTGAGCTACTGAACTCTGATGCTATAATGATGAAGCAGCTAAAGACAACACATAAAAGAATCAACAAAGTTATGTTCCAATAACATTTCATTTATGTACATAGAAATGTGAATTAGATATAATTTTCACATAACCTGAAATATTGTTTTGATTTCACACAACCATTCAAAAATGTAACAGCCATTGATATCTTTTGAGCCTTACAAAAAAGGCTCAAAAAATTGCCTCAGCAGCCAGAGGTTTGTTATTGCCTTGATTTGAGAAGAAAGCATTTATAAAAGCAAAATGCTCAGGTGGTGCCACCAAGAGGCCATGAACATGTGGCCTTCAATGACTTCTAAAGCTGGAACCTGGTGAAGGCCACCAGCAGCTCTGTGCCAATGATGAGCTGATGAAGGCTGGCTCCTGGGTACCTCCTTCTGAGCATGATGGCTATATCTGTACTTGGCAGGACACGGGGGTCAGTTTACTAGTTAATTCATTGATTGAGTGCAGTGAAAACCTCACTGTCTGACTTGCCAGTCAACCATGAAATCTCCTGTCTTTGATGATGCTGTGGAACAGCCAGTGGCTCAACATTGATCCCCTAGAGCACCAGCCCTGCTACATCCAAGAATCACCAGCAGATTCCAAGAATGTCATTAGTTCTTACTTAGTGACTTGATCCATTCCTGACACCTGTCCACCTTCTCTTGGTCTTTCTCATTAGGGCACATAGTTTCTATACTAATTGGTTCATGGGGACCACAGCTGACTGAGAGCCCACACCACTCTGGGCATTTCAGTTAAAATAGGGATCCTCTAGCCCTTGTCACCTATCTCCTACAATGAGTGATGTGGCTAAGGAGATAGAGTGCAGAATGTGACATATGATTCTAACTTGTTATGAGGAAATCACATGTCCACTCAGAAGGAACAGGAAAAAAGGAGCTGACCAACATGATTCTGGAAAACAGTGTTATGAGTGAATTCTGTAAGGCTAACAGCAAAAGAACTGCAAACACACACAATACTCATGTTGGTAAATTTGCTTCTCACAAGGCTACAAGGTAGCAAGTCAACAGCTTTTTTTTTGTATATGAGGGATGAACAAATTGTAAATATGTGTGGACAATCAGATCTGGGTCTCTCACATGGAGAAATAAATCTTAAATCAACCTTAGGGGGGCAGAATAAACCCGAGGTGTTAGATTGGCATTTGAGGTATGAACATGGACTCATTTAAAAAAAAAATGTTTTGATAGGCACAGTAATAATTATACATATAATATATATTATATATGTAATACCTGGATTTCTAAACTTGTGCATACTAGCTCTGTCCACTATGAAAGACCTAAAGCAGGGAAATCCCAATATCAATGGACAGATTCATATTTGGATCTTGGTTTGTAAAGAAAATTCTCCAATAGAAGGAACTAGTGTCCCTTGAAGAGTGGTTACTTCCAGGGCTGGGTCAGGAAAAATACAAGATGATCCTAGTGAAATCAAAACTACAATGAGATATCACTTCAAACCTATTAGACTGATCACTATTAAAAAGTTGGAAAACTGTAAATGTTGGAGAGGATGTGAAGATATAGTAACACATATTCACTGTTGGTGGGAATGTAGAATGGTACAGCCAGGGAGAAGAACTGTTTGGCAGTTCCTAAGTAAGTTGAATATAGACTTACCATGTGACCTGGCAGTACCATTACTGCACATCTAGAATCTCCACCCATTTTCTGAAATATACATTAACCATTTTTAGCAGTGAAAACATAACTGGCTCAATTTTAGCATTGCATCACATAAGGCCCCAGATATTTTTTGTTAGAAGTCTTGCCAAGGAATTATTTCCTATGTGATTTACTATTACAGACCCAAATATAGGAATTTTCATTTACACTTTTAAACAGATCTTGTTATCTGTGGTAATTTATTCCAAGAGGTGAGGAATTACTAAACAGGAATTTGATTACCCAGAAAGAATCAACTCAATGGAAATTCCATAACAAAAACAAAAATTTATTTCATTTTTAGAGATTATTATGTCCAAGTTTAGAGCTGGAATATAATAATTAGAATTTTGTTATGATTAATTACCATTATATTAGAATGACTATTTCCCTTTATAAATGTTTGTTGCCATATCGTCTCTTTCTTATCATGGATTATATCCAACCTAACCTAACCTTACACTCTTTTAAAGTTGACCATTTCTTTCAATATAATTTCTATTTTATTTTACAATTATAAAGGTCTTTTCAACAGCTTAAAAAATGCCATTCATTATACACTTTGTCCACATGGTGTGGTAGGTGACTATATCTCAATAAAACTGCTTGATAAACAAATAAAATATTTGTGCAAGGAAACCCACAATAATGTCTATGCACAGCAGTGGAAACAGAGATTGAGAGGGGAAAAATTTCCTTGTTTGTTTGTCTGTTTATTTCTTTCTTTATTATTATTACTATGGAAATAATGAAAAGGTTTAGTGATGATTGAGCGTGAGTGCACATCTCTGTGATTATATAAACACCAGTAATTGTACACTTTGGAGATAAATAGGATGTTGTATGAATATGTATTAATAAAATAGATTTGTTTTTTTAAAAAAGGTAGGTTGCCCGGAAATGTACATCAAAAGTGAACCATGGACTGTAGTTATTAGTAATGTTTCCACGATGTTCTTGCCTGGTTTGTAGCAAATGGATTACAACAGTACAAGGTGCTGGTGGGGATGTGATGATGACCCCTGTATGGTGCTATGCCTCTTTATTTTGTAAGTTCACAATTTTATTATATACTTCATGTCTAAGTATGTTCATCGATGAATGATATCCTTCAATAAAAAATATATAAAAAGAAAGAGGTAGGTGAGAGTTGAAAATGAAGTTTTGGGATATACCTATTTCTCTAGACTGGTCTCCTTTTTGTTGCTCTTCAATGATGAAGGTTGTGATCATGGGTGGATAGAGATGTAGGGCTGTACAATCTGCCAGTTGGGTTAGGACATTGACTTTTATAAACCATCCCCATTAAACTACCCCCCCCCATATCTTGTGAATAGTCAAACAGTCTTAATCTCCTTATTCAGCCTACGAAGGCTTTTCCCTCTGGGTTTGGGCAAAGGCTTTCTAATGACATAGGAGAAAATTTGAGGTAGATTTGCTGTTTGCCTTCTGAGTTCATGTGCTGTTTTGTGTGTGTATCTGTGTTTTCCACTTTCTTTGTATGAATAACTTTCATTTTATTTCAAATACTTTCTTAGAAAGTAGAATAAGACATAGGTGCAGTTCTTTTTATAAGGGGTCCTGCATCAGAAACCCTCTTTACTCAAGAAAAACTCAAAGGAGATGGAGACAAATCTCAAATGCTTTTCTTGAAACAAAAGCTAAGGAGTGCTATCAAACTGGTAAGGATTTGTCAACTAATTTAAAAAGATCTACTCTGAATTATTGAATTAGAAGTGTGATTATTCAAAAATTAAGGAATCAGAGATAAGCATTTGATGCTTTCTTATCATTATTCTCCCATTTAGTGTAGTTAATATTATTTCATTAACATTTCAGAAGAAAATTTAGTCCAAAAATTTTTGAACAAAATGAATTTCTTACAAACTGATATCATTATACCCTCTTGTTTTTAAAGACTGTACTTTTGAAAAGGGCTAACAACTTTCATTTCCAAATAGGGTTGACTGTATATTGTGAAAAATGCTTTCACTCTCAGCTAATAATTTATATGAAAATGATAATAGATATTTAAGCCTTATTTTAAAAGTTTGTAATTTACCAAGTATTTTAAAAATATTTTTCCTATTTTAAATGCACCAAATATGTGCAAGAGAAAATATTGTCCCAATCTTACTAATAACTAGAGTCCATTTCTTCCATTTCATGTATTTTCCCCCAACCTTCCCCATTATTATTTTTGTAGATATATTTTTCTTAATAGAAGCTGTGAACTCATAAAACAATCATGCACTTGGTCAGCATTCCCATACAACTGTCCTCCACCATCACACCACTTTGTGGTGGATCATTTTTTTACACATTATGATAAAATAACTTTAAATTATTACCACCAACCATGGCCTGAACCATACGTTTGACACACTTTTTCCATACTCCGTCATCATCCACATGTCATGATAGTTGTGTGTCTTTTTTGATGACTAATGTGTTTTAATTTTTTGCCCATAATCATGAGTTGGACTAGTGATTTTTTCATTTTACTTCTATATTTGAACGACCAATACACCCTGCTACAAATCAGAATTAGAGCTTAGTAACTGTGCTCTAGGATTCCATTATTTTCTCTCTCATGCTTGTCTGCATTTCTAGCATTGCCCTCTCTCTAGATGCTGTCTTTTAAGTCTCTTTTAATATTATAATCTATTAACAAATGTACTCTTAAAATTCCCTTCCCAGACTATGTTGAGTGTTGTTAACTGTCCCCAACACTCATAAGCTTTAATTTGCAGGCTTTTCTGGTTCTATGTATTGGAGACAGTATGGTTTATCAAATGCCTCCCATTAGTGATATCAGAAGTGAACACAAGATTCCAGTTGTGCTCCATTACTGAAAAAAAAAACAGTGCACATCTAGAATCTGCACCCATTTTCTGAAATATACATTAGCCATTTTTAGCAGTGAAACACATAAGTGGCTCAATTTTAACCTTGCATCTCATAAGGCCCCAGATATTTTTTTGTTAGCAATCTTGCCAAGGAATTATTTTCTATGTGATTTACTATCACAGACCCAAATAAAGGAATTTTCATTTATACTTTTAAATATGTTTTTCATAGAGACTGTGCTTAAATTTTAGATATTATTTACATTTTAATATAAAATGAATGTGATATAGAAATGAAATTCAGAGCATTGGAGCTGAAGACATAGAAGATTAAAAAAGAGGCATGCTACATTTTAATTGAAACCCATTTCTTCACTTTCTTGGCATGGACTTCAGTTCCCAATAATATAGCATATTTTTGCATTTTATTTTCCTCAGCAAAATTCAATACAGATGAACCTAAGCATATTTAAACCTAATTTGAATGTACATAACTGTTATGAGAGAAAATTAGGAACATAATTCTATATAGAATTTTGTAAAAGATAAAAATATCTAAAATGGATCTTTTATTAATTATAAACAAGAGGTACATTGCTATACAATGTCCCAGCAGAAAATGATAATATAAAAATACTTAAGACCCCAGACTCTGGATTGAAACCACCTGTGATTTTATTAAAGACATTGCCTCTCTGTATGAACTTGGGTAAGCTAATTAGCTTCTTTAACTCTGTTTCTTCATCTGTAAAGTCCTTATTCCAGCAGCATCTGTTTCATAGTACTGTTGTGAGTATAAATGTAAAATATTTAGTACCATGCTTGGCACATTGAGTGCATGCAGTAACCTCAAAATGCATTGACTGTTCAGGTTGAAATTTAATATAATGCTGACTCCTGAGACGGTGTTACAATATTAATATTTACTTATGTCTCACTTATCTTTCAGGATTTTCCCTTCATGTTAGACTACTGAGGTCTAGCCTATCTATGATCTGATTTCTACCCCTTGTCTTCTGTTGGCGATAACACAGAATACTTAACAGAAGCCAAAAAGATGAGAATATGTTTACATTTTCACTAGAGAAGAAATCACAGCTGTCATGCTCTCGTGTGGTCCACATGAACCCTTTTCCCCATTATGACCGTCCTTCGTTTCTTTGATAATTCAGAAAAAATTCTTCTTTGGCACATTACTAAGTCTGAAAAATTGGATTAACCACCAGTTTCTTATACTGGTACCATAGCTACACGCACATTTAAATGCAATCTCTTAGCAAAGATGTAACAGAAGTCTATAGTTAATGTGGTTGTTGGAGAAAAACTGGATGTAGGACTAGTGGAGGAGTTGATGGATCAGGGTTTGTTAAATGTATTTTTTAAGGGCTATTTGTAGTCCTTTAGTATATATTCTTACTAGACCTATCTATTGGTTGATTTCTGCCTAATTAAATGAGGAGAGCACCACTCTGGTCAATGTGTCCTTTAAGAATCATTTACATGTAACAGAAAGGCATTTATGTACAACTCTAAAGGCTTACTATGTTGAGGTGGCTTAGATCATGGGGACTTGTGACCCCAAAGGTAATTAGCAAACCCATGACTATGGCCAGAAGCATATCCAAATTGCATTTTTATGGCACATTCCCTTAAGGCAATAGGATTCACCTTTTCCTTTTAGATTTCCTCATGAGGTTTTTGTTGAAAATTAATCTTAGACATGAATGTAATAATTCATGTATTAAACTTATTGAAATAGTAAACCATATCTATGGAAATTAGCATATATAATTGAAATGTGTTTTATTTGATAGGTAAGATATCAATGAAACTGGGGAAATACTAGGTGTTGTGTCCACAGAACAAAAATACTGGATTAAAAAAATTATGGACCCCAGGGGTATGCAAAATAATAACTACTGAGATGAGTAAGGTTTCATATTATTACTGACATATCTAATTCCCCATCATTATAAAGCTCACAAGCAGATTCTGCCAATTTCTCAATTGCATTGCTGACACTTTTAATTATTTATTTTTAGGAGTTCTTTACACCCACTTTTAATTCTCTTTTGGTTTTATGCCTTGCAAATATTTTCTTTCGGTTTGTTGCTTGACTTTTTTCTTTTAAAAATGTATCTCTCAGATAATGGAGGTAGCTCAAGTGGTTGAGCACCTGTTTCCCATGTATGAGGTCCTGGGTCCAATCCCCCATATCTCTTAAAAAATTTTATATTTTATAAATTTATATTAACTATATATATATACTATTAAAAATGTATCTCTTGATGGTCAGAAGTTCTCAATTTTAATGTAGAAGAATTTATTAATCTTTACTGTATTAAGAAATCCTTCCCGAACTTGAAATGTTGATATAAAGATAGTGGTTGCCAGTGGTTCAGAAAGGAAAGGGGCATGAATGGTGGAAAAGGGCATGTTTGGGATAGAGAGCTTCTTCTATATAATGCTACAAAGATGGATGCATGACATTACGCATTGTCAAGGCCTATGGAACTATACAGTACAAATTGTGAACCACAATGTATACTCTAGAACATGGTTAGTGGAAATGCTTCAATATTGCTTCATCAATTGTAACAAATGTACCACACTAATCTAAGATGTCAGTAATGGGGGAAACTTTGTGAGGATGTGTGTGTTTGGGTAATAGAGGAATGCTCTCTCCTTTTGGTGTAATTTTTCTGTAACTGTAAATCTAAAACTTCTCTAAAAATAGTTAAAAAAAAGAAAAAAGAAATCCTTCCCTAATCTAAGTGAAAAAGATATTCACTTATAGTTTTCCTTAAAAGTCTTAAAGTTATATCCATAATCAATCTGAAGTTAATTTATGTGTTTGGTGGAGGATATGGATCCGTTTTTTACAAATGGGTAAAAAATTCCAGCATAATTTAGTGAAATAATTTTTCTTTCTCCAGTGATACCATGACATCAGTTTCATATATCAATGTTCTGTATGTGTGTGTGTGTGTGTGCTTGTATGTGAGTGTGAGCATGTGGTTTTACTGGGCCTTTTGTTCTGTGCCATTGCTGAATTTATTCCCTATACCAGTTCCATCCTGTATCAATTAGTACATATTTATGATAAGTCCTGATAACAGGTAGAACAGGACTCTCAATATTTCCAATTAGAAGTTTCTTGGTCATTCTTAACCATTTGCTATTCCATTGCATTTTAGAAGCACCTTGCCAAGTTCTACAAAAAGAAGTCAATATATATTTTTTGAAGTTGGATTAGCTCCATAGATCAATTTAGAGAGAAGTGACATTTTTATTACTTTAAATATTCCTACCCTTATACATGATCTATTACTTCATTTGTTGAGGTCATCCTTACTATCTTTTAGTAAAATTTTACTATTTTCTATATAAAGTTCTTGTAGATTTATTTAAAGATTTTTTCCTAAGTTAGAGTTTGGGTTGCTATTTTAAATTTTGTTTCTTCTTTAACATAAGGAATTGCATTCTTTAATTGTAGTTGGTGTATAGAAATGAAATAGACTTTAACCATTTTGCTAAACTCTTTTATTGTTTCTAATAACATGTCTATAGATTCTTTTGTGTTTTCTACATATGCAATCATATAAACTCTCAATTATGATATTTTTATTTTTTCCTTTTCAGTTTCTACGGCTTCAATTTCACTTTTTTATTGACTATTCTTGGCTGGGAAATCTTGCACATTCTTGAATGTAAGTTATCATATTGGATATCTGCTTTCAAAATTTCCTTATTTCAGATCATGACTATTATAGATTTTTAAAAAGATATATATTTAATAGGTTAAAGATATTCCCTTCTATTTCTAATATGAGATTTAAAAAATCATCTTTGCATTCCTGAGATCAACACAACTTAGTCATAGTGGTTTATCATTTTCATACAATATTGTGTTTAGTTTGCTAATATCTTCTTTGGGATTCTCTCTCTCTCTCATCTATCTATCTATCTATCTATCTATCTATCTATCTATCTATCACCTATCTAGCTATCTATATAATCTATCTATTATCTATTAAACTATCGATCATCCATCCTCTAATCTATCATCTTTTTATCACCTTTGTCACCATGTTCTTCATCACCACCACCATCATCCTTATCTATCCTTTGTAAAAAAAGTCTGTAATTTCCTTCCTCATTCACTTCTTCTCATGTTATAATATCAAAGTTGTATTGTCTCTTTGAAGGAACTAAGGTTTATTTTCTCTTTTCTAATCATTGCAAGAGTGTGAATGACAGTAGATTTCTATGCTTTTCTGAAAATCTAGTGTATACCCAAAGAAATTGAAAAGGGGGACTCAAACAGATACTTGTACACCAATGTTTCTAGCAGCATTATTCACAATAGTCAAAAGGTGGAAGCAACCAAAATGGGGTATGTATCCACAATGGAATATTATTCAGGCATTAAGAAGGAATGAAGCTCTCATATATGCTGGAACTTGGATACACCTTGAAAACCGTATGCTGGGTGAAATAAACAAGGCATATAAGGACAAATAAAGCAGGTTTCACTTACAAGAAATATCTAGAAATAGCAAATTCATAGGGAGAGAAAGTAAATTAGAGGTTACAAGGGGATGGAGGGAGGGGAAAGGGAAAATGTTGTTTGTGGGTATAGAGTATAAATTCTGGAAGTTTAAAAATAATAAACAAATATTTTAAACAGATATGGAAGACCTAAAAAGCAAAGGAAACCCTGTAATTGTTGACATTTTAGCTCTAGAAATCCTCTGATATCCCTAGGGGTGGAACGTGCTGTGCTGAGGCCCTAAGCAGCACTCTGTTCCTGGCTGTGGCCGGAGGTTCGGGGAGCACTGTGGAGTGCGGGCTACCAAGGTGATGCTGGTGACTCTGAAGAGGCATAACGAGGTCAGATTTAGGATCACCACAGAAAGTTGGAGAGTGGAGTGAACTACTACTTCTGGGTTAAGTGCCAATACTGGGAAATGCTCTTGGAGCAATAAGCAAAAATGTACAAGCAATTCCCATCTTGCCTTCTCCTGTCTTCTTTATATAAATATATATTTTTTAAGATGCTTAGATTACATAAATGTTACTCAAAAATTACAGGGATTCCCATGTTCCCCACCTCCCACACCTCCCATAACA
>JAQZBX010069876.1:0-15507 GCA_029593785.1 Cabassous unicinctus
CACCCCCCGTTTTTGCTGTTTTTGTGTCCATTCGTTGGGCAATTCTCTGTGTCTGTTTCCCGCCCTCTCCTCTCATCCTTCTCCTCCTGTCTTCACCAGGATTCAATCCTGGGAACCTCCAAAGTGGGAGATAGGCATTCTGCCACCTGCACCACCTCAGTTCCTGGTTTTTTGGCACATCTCGTTTTGGCTCTCCCCTGCATCTCTCTCCTGTTATGTCATCATCTTGCTGCATGGTTTGGTGGGGCCTGGGGGCTCACCTGCTCATGGGGCCTGACAGCTCACTCGCTCATGAGGCCAGATGGCTCACCCGCTTGTGGGGCCTGGGGGCACCCGTTCACAGGGCCTGACAGCTCACCTGCTCGTGGGACCAGATGGCTCACCTGCTCACAGGGGGGCACGCCTGCGCACCTTCTATATTTTTCCTTAATTTTACCAGGAGGTCCCGGGGATAGAACCCAGGTCCCTCCATATGGGAAATGGATGCCCAACCATTTGAGCCACGTCCGCCCCCCTAGATTCTTAAATACAATTAGATTGTGCACACTAGCATTTGTTTTTTTACCCTCAAAGCAGTGGTCTACAAATATTTTGGTTCTTGCATACTTATCAGTGTAAATATTTGAGCAAGCACTCCAAATGCATAAATAATGTTTATAAATTATATGCATTTGTCACCATGTTAACATATTATGTATATAATAAAATATACACAAAATAAAATATTTTAAAGAATGAGTTAAAGAGTAAACATATAGTACTTTAAAATATTTTATTTATTTATGGTATAGAAACCTTTTTATATGCACTAAAATAGTACCATTACACATACTAATATTTTTAGTGGAGAGTAATATGATTGAATATTCTTCACTATTCTTGAGAATCTTGGTTTAACATTTTCTGATACAGCATTTGCATGTCTGATTTTAAATTCAGTTTATTTTGAAGCTTGATTTTAATGGCAGTCAAACTTGTAAAACATACTTCTTGGTTGACTTCTGAGAAGATAGTGGACTAGAAAGACATGAGACTCTCTTCTCTTCCAGAAAAATAGCTAGAGGATGGCTAAAATGGCCTAGAAAAAGATTTTCTAAGGTTTAGGACACCAGGCGAAGCCTGGACACTGCCCAGAAGAGAGAGGGACAAAAGAGGGGTATCACAATGGCAAAACTCAAACACACTCTGACTAGGCATTGAACTGAGAGGGCTGCCAACAAGCACCATCTGCTGGCAGACCAAGGAAATGCATGTGAGAAAATTTAAAATAAATAAGTGAGAGAGGCTTTTTCTGGCCTTTAAAGCTTCCCTCCCCAAGGCCCTAGGAAGTGGGTCTGAAATCCATTACTGGGTCCAGAGCCCAGTTTTGAGCAACTAACAGGGACAATCCTAATCATCCAGGTCAAACCAAGAATCAAAAAGCAGCAGTAACACAGCCTCCAGCCACTAACTCCCTATGAAAGAGAAAGAAATTGAGCATCTAAGTAAACTACAATCCTAATCTGATGCCTAAACAGCAAAAACTTATGAGCCATACTAAGAAAATGGAAGACATGGCCCAAGAAAAGGAATATATCAAAGCCCCAAAAGAGATGCAAGACTTGAGAGAACTAATTGACAAGATGGACACAAATTTCCAAAATCAAATTAAGAGTTGAAAGACAATATAGCTAAAGAGATAAACAACATCAAGAAGACATTGAACGAGCACAAAGAAGAATCTGAAATCCTGAATAGAAAAGTAACAGAGCTCATGGGGATGAAAGACATAATAGGTGAGATCAAAAACACATTAGAGGCATACAACAGCAGACTTGAAATGATAGAAGAAAGAATAAGTGATACAGAAGACAGAATAACTGAAAGTGAAGAGAGAAAGAACAGAGAAAGAAAAGAATGGAAAAAATTGAGCAGGGGCTCAGGGATTTGAATAACAACACAAAACACCACAACATACGTGTCATGGGAGTTCCAGAAGAGAAGGGAAAGGGGGCAGAAAGACTATTTGAGGAAATAATACTGAAAATTTCACAACTCTCATGAAAAAAATGAACTTACATGTCCAAGAAGTGCACAATTAGAAAACATACTTCTCTAAGACACACAAATCCAAGTAGTAATGAATAATTGACTTTCTGAATCATATTACTCATTTTTAATCTCATCCACCAATTATGCCCACCTTTTTGTTGAAACTCAGCTAGTAAATTTCCATCTTCCATGATGTCAATTAGTTTTCCTTGCAAATTATTCAAAAGGCATTGCCTTTAAGTAGTTTTTAACAAGTAGACTCATAACTCACCATTGTTTGGAAGATTGTTATATATGATAGGAAATAGTGTATTTATTTATGTATGCAGTCACAAGCATTTTAATAGGTGACATTATTTTTGGCAACAGTAAGCCTATTAGCATATCTGTTTGCAAAAGTTTCTCTCAAATTTCTTTCAAAAAACTGTTACCTTCTTACTTATCTTTTTTAAAAAATCACTTTTATTTTGAAAGTACAAATTCAGTGTTTTTTTTTTTTAAATATATCCTAAGAAACATCCTTCTGACAGCCAATTGTTTTCCCAACAAAAGGTCATAAATTTTGAACAATTGTTTTTGTGAAAGAAAACTGTATAATTCATCTTTAAGTTCAACAGTCTTTTAATTACTTTGCCACAATTGAACCAGAATCATTCTGCGTGGCACAAAATATTTTCATCATCATCCTGTACCTGTTTACAAAGTATTATAAATATACTTTTATATTTTAATGTCTGTTTTTAAAAAAATCAAAATAGGGGAGCAGATGTGGCTCAAGTGGTTGAGTGCCTGCTTCCCACATGGGAGATCCCAGGTTCAGTCACCAACAGCCAGCTCCAGATTGCTAGTCTTCAGGAAGACAGCATTGCTGTGATGATGCTGTTTTGGATTTCTCAGCTCAAAACCATGAGCTAATAAATTCCTGTTGTTTAAGCCAACCCATTGCACGGTATTTTCTTGAACAGCCTTGGAAACTAAAACAGATCCTGATAGAAAAAGTACATTAGTGGGAAAACTGGCAAAATTCAAGTAAGGTCTATAGATTAGTTAATAGTGTTGTATCAATGTTAATTTCCTGGTTTCAATCATTGTACTATGATTATATGTGTTAAAATTAAGGGAAGCTGTGTGAAAGGTATATGGGTATATGGGAACTCTGTACTAGCTGTTACTACAGATTTTTCTGTAAATCTGAAATTATTTTAAATTAAAAAGTTGAAAAAACTGCATAGTAAATGTCCCACATGGTGTAATGTGTCCTAAAATGTTTCTTTCAATCTTCAGCAATGTTTTCTATACACATTCCAACAGTATTTTATGACAAAGGAATGCATTTTAGACTGCTGCCATATTTTGTTCCTTGTATTTCAGCTATTTTAACCATAGTTGAAAGTGTTCCTTCAATGGTGTTTGACTAAAATTGCTATTAAATTAGAAAACTCAAAAGAAGTTTCTGGAAATCCAACATTTAGTGAAATTTTTAAATGTACTGTTTTTAGGATCTTCTAATCTTAAATATACTTAAAAATGATAAAAATTTTGTCTTCATTTTCAAGTGTTTAACTCTTAAATGTCTTGCTAATACTAAAGAGTTTGTAACATTAATAGCTATTATCTCAAGGCATAATACATACTCAGGGTGAGGGTTTTTATTAATGACTGTGGATGTACATCCATAATTCAAATAGTTTAATACTTTTGATTTTTGTGGTCTTCCTGTCAGACTTGATTAGATTGTCATTGTGTTGCTCTGTATAATAATAGGCCAAGGAAAAGCTTGCACTGAGCAGAGGTGTCACCTTTGCCATCTTCTTGTTTGTGTGAGTTTGCTTTGTTATAATTACCATCAATCTGTGATTTCTGTAAAGGATTCTTTTTAAGTCAGTGTTGCACTTTGTAAGGATTAGTTTCCTAAAACCAGGTAATATAATTTGTTAATCAGGTGCTACCCAGCTATTTACCAGATGCTGAATGAATACAATTCAGATACTGCCATCAACCCCTCTGACTGTGAACTTCCCACTTCTTATCTAGGAGATCTATTTTTGACAAGTGGCCACCTGAAATACTAACTCAGTGAGTGTCCCTGGGTCACTCTGAATGTTAAATATTGATTAAGTTAATTTCTTTAATTTTTTAGATTAAGATAAAAATAAATAGATGTCCAAACTACTTTCTCCCCATTCTCCAAAGCTGTCCAACAAAATAGCCACCAGCCGCACGTGGCTATTTAAATTTAACTAATTTAATTAAATAAAATAAAAAATTCAGGGAGGTGCATGTGGCTCAAGTGACTGGGCTCCTAATCTACCATATGGGAGGTCCAGGTTTCGATTTATTTTAGATAAAATAAATTTAAAAATAAATAAATAAATAATTCAGTTCTTTTTTTCACACTTGTCACATTTCAAGTGCTCAATAGCCATATTATTATAGCTAGAGGTCACCATATTACACAGAGCATACACAAAACATTTCCACCAACAGAGAATATTCTATTGGACACAATGCTCCAATGGATTGTCATTGGCACTGCACTTAGTGGCCAGCTGCTCTGGAGGATTGCTTAAGATCTACTTGGCATGAGTCCCAAGCTGTTGATAGTCGTTGCACAGAATGGGTCTGAAAGTCCAGGGTTGGAGAAGTCTTCCATGCCAAAGGCACTCCCTTTCACCCACTCCTTCATTTGGAGTGTTTTCTTCACTACTTTTCTTCTCTCCCAGTTGATCAGGAAGCCAGGCAAGCACTATAGGGCTCATGCAAACTCTCTGCTGAGGAATGTGAGAGCCAGACACACAGCATGAGGTTCCTCCTGACTCAGATTGGAAACTAGCAGCCACGTTAGCAACATCTGAAAAGACTAACAGTTACCTTGGGTCCAATTCCCAATAAATCAAGGCAAAATAATAGCTCCAGCTGCCAAAGTAGAAAGTATTGTTATTTGTCCTGTGGTTTATTATGGGGCAGCTTATTAAAATGTCAAAGAAATACAATTCTGGCTGGGAAACTTTTAGAAGGTATAACTGAGTCAACTAAATGGAAGGAAGAGAATGTGTGCCAGGCACATACTGATTATGGGGGATAAGGATGGGGGAGATTAGGAGGTTATTCTAGAAGATGTGAATGAGGGCTGTAATTACAGAGAACCAAGAAGCAAAGGACAAATTGAAGTATTGCCAAATAGACCCTGCCCACTTTACAATTTAGCCAAGGGCTGGACCCACACTAATTTTTTCAGGTGATTGAAAGTATCAATTTGGCATATTCTCATCTGTTTTTTTCCAACAAAAATTATTGTTTGCCTGAGCAAGGAGGCAAGCTTCACTTTCCAAAGCTGGAAAAATTAGATCTGTGGGAGCTCAGGAACCAATCAAACAATCAGCCAGCAGCTCAAACCCCCACACCTAATGAAAAGCAAAGTCTTTCTCTGAATAAATGACTCATTTTCTGGAGTCCCGCTTTGAACATTCAGGAAAGTGAAGTCTTAGAACGCACAGTCTTTACATTTCCATCTGTAATGGTGAAGGGGAGGGAAACAATAATGAACTATAGTTCGGTAGGGAAAAAAAACTTTCCTGCCCATTTCTCATAAGGCAAACAACAGAGAATATGATGAAATTGGAATTCTTTTCATTTGCTTTTGCCTTGTAGATCTGATCCTGGAGGGAGAAACAAATAAGTGGGGTTGAATGTGTTGCTGCTGGTGTATGTTGGAAGATCTATAGTTCATTCCTGTAACAGGAAACAACATCTGTTTTTACTCAGGGACCATATAATATTTTTCAAAGTCTGGTTGAGCAACTGGGTTTTCTTTAACTGCAAGCCCAGCATGATGCCTTATAAATTTGAAGCTAACACCTTTCTCCTAACTTATCTTTCAGGCTGACATATTGGAAAACAAAAAGGTTTATATTCTTTCCTCCATGAGTGGTGCTATAACTTCCCTTCACCCTAAATGGACTTTTCCTCAGCTCAGGGGAGGAAGAATCAGGCTAGAAGTGAGGAAACTCATGCTGTATCTAGCCTGTCTCCTAGGACGTTCAAATCTTTCACTCAGACCTGTCTCCTCTCTCAGACAGAACTAGTATATCCACCCCAGTACTTCCCTTATTCTACATTACCCTTCCATCACAGTCTACAAAGTGAAAGAGAACTTTTGACCAACAGGGGAGGTGAAAGAAACCAATTTTCTCTTTTCTTTAATTGAGGTATAACATACAGTAGAGTATATAATATGTACTAATCTAAGCACACATCTCTATCTATATATAACCCAGGCCAAGAGAAGGAACATTTCTAGCATCCAAAAGTTTCTCTTATGAACCTTCCCTGTGTATTACCCCACCCCCAGAGGTCACCACTATTCTGATTTCTATAAACATGAATTACTATGACAAGGTACCATGCCAAGGTACCATGCCTCTCATCTGACCCTCCCAACAAGCCCATGATATGGGTGACTTGTGAGACTGAGTCACTTGCCCAAGGTGCCTCCACAAGATCATGGCAGCCCAGGGCTGGAACAGTATTAACAGCCCTCACTTATGTATCAGCAACTATGGGGGCAGCACAAATCTTTACCAGGTGGACACTTGTTTCCATTTCACATGTGAGGAAACCTAAAAGGATGCGGCTTTGCCAAGGCCATGCAGTAAGGGGTAGAATTTGGTTTCTTATCCAGATCTGTTTTATTCTTCCCTGCTGCCTCCTGAACTTTCATTCCTGGCTCCTGTCTTCTCCCATTGCAAGGTGTTGCCCTTCCACTGGTCTTCAAAGATACCCATCCACCAAGGAGCTACTTAAGTGTCTGTAGGGAAGTGAGGACTGCTCGTTCACGGCTGGAGAATTCAGACCCCTCCTGTAATTCCCCTAACTGCGGTCCCTAAGACAGCCCCAGCTGGTGTAGACCAGAGGTGTGCTGGAGCCAGCTTATACAGAATTGCCAGACTGATTCTTAGCATTTTCTTGACTCTGAGTCAAGTTCAGTGACTTCAGCTTGAAATGAAAAATTGCTGTAAATTAGGGCTTTCCCCCTTCCTCCCAAAGAGCCTGCAATTATTCAATTGGGGCATACTGCTGTGAAAGTCCCACTGAGTGCGATGATGAGCCTGAGGCTAGTGGTGAGGATCTCATCCCAAAAAACCCAAGCCTGATCTGAGGACTTTAACTCCCTAACATCAGTGATGCTTGGAAGTTGGACCCTGCTCACCAGAACTGTTGCAGATTCTTTACTTCCACCACCACCCCCTCCCATTTTAAGCATCTGTTCTGCTCTGGACATTTACCCCATCATACACGTGATGCTTTCCATCACGCCGATAGCCACCCACCATGCAATCTGTCTCAAGACACTGTCCAGACCTCCATCTTTTCCCCAACCTCCTTGAACTTGCCCTCACTCCTTACTACAAGCTGTTCAGCCACAAGTCTCCTGATAGTGTTCTCAGACTTCAGTATCCACTTTTGGCTCCACTGGTTTTGAACCCCTCTCTGGTTTCATCTTTTAATAGCAGCACTCGCCTCAGTTTCCGTTTCGTTTCCTAGTTTCATGGGTGAGCACCCTGTTAAATGAGGCTCGCAGCAGCTCTAAGAGCCCCTCCTTCTCTACCTCACCAAGCCAATCTGAACCCTCACGAAGAGAGGAAAGAATAGTCTTTGGAACTTTAGAACCAAGAGGTTTTTTTTTGTTTTGTTTTTTACTTTCTTGTATGGAACTTTTTTCCTACTTAATTGTGGTAACATATCTACAACATAAAATTTCCCATTTTAACCATTTTCAACTCTGAAATTCAGTGGTATTAATTACATTCACAATGCTGTGCTACCATCACTACCACCGATTATCAAAACTTTTTCATCACTCAAACTAGAAACTCTGTACCTATTAAGCATTAACTCCCCATTACCCCTGCACCTGGTACCCTGTAAGCTACATTCTGCCTCTATGAATTTGCATATTCTAGTTATTTCATATAAGTGGGGTCATACAACATTTGGCCTTTTATGTCTAGCTTATTTCACTCAACATGATGTTTTCAAGGTTCATCCATGTTGTCTCATGCATCAGAACTTCATTCCTCTTTTTTTTTTTTTTTTTAGCCTCTGACTGGCAGCTTAGGGGCTATCCCTTTTTTAAAAATATATATATATTTTAAAAGATATTTAGATTACATAAATGTTGCATAAAAATATAGGGGATTCCCATATGCGGTGCCTCCTACACTGCCCACATTTTCTCACATTAACAACATCTATCATTAGTGTGGTACATTCATTACAATTGATGAAAACATTTTAGAGCATTGCCACTAAACATGGATTATAGTTTACATTGTAGTTTACACTTTCTCCCACACAATTTTGTAGATTATGGCAAAATATGTAATGGCCTGTATTTGTCACTGTAATGTCATTCAGGAAAACTCCCAAGTCCCCAAAATGCCCCCATATTTCACCTATATTTCCCTCTCCTTGCCATCAGAACCTCTAGTGGCCACTGCCTCCACATGATATAGTTTCTTCCATTGCTAGAATCACAATAAGTCTGTAATAGAATACCAGTAAGTCTACTTTAGTTCATAGTTCATTCCCCAATCCTGAGGATTCCAGGATGGTGTTGCCCACTCCACCTCTAATTGAGAGGAGGCTTTGATTCCATGGGGCAAATGGATGGGACTCTCTTGCTTGCAGTTGTAGATTGTCTCAGTTCCTTGGGATGGTTGTTGTTTATCATCATCTCCTTGTTAATTGTCCTGGGTGAGTCCAATGAACTGGAGAGTAGGTATTGCAACTCCGTTGAATTTCAGGGCCCAACTGGCACATGGATAGCCCAGAGATTAAAGTCTCTTGGACATACACCTACCAACTCCAGCACCAACTATAGATTCAAACAAAAGGTAAAGAAGTGGTATGTGTAGAGAAGTCACATCTGAGTCCAACTCTATCACACTCAGGAGCACAGACACCAAAGTAGGGCCTCTGGCAAGGCACCAACCTCCAGAGCTTTCTGCCATGACCATAAGTCCTGGGTGTTTCCAGAGCCCTCGGGATCCCCACTATTGGGGTAGTATCTACCTTGGCCGTCTATGAAATCCTGTTGAGACATGCACAAGCATTACCTCTCTGATGACCTCCTGACTCATTTTGAAGTCTCTTAGCCATATACAGTCATTTGTCTTTACTTTTCCCCCCTTTTATTCAAGGTCTTTTTCCAGTTGTATCACCAGCCAGTGCTTGGTAGTAATCCCTTGATGGTGCCAGAGAGGCTCATACCTGGGAGTCATGTCCCACACTGGGGGGATGGTAGTGCATTTATATGCTGAGTTTGGCTTAGAGAGAGGCCACATTTGAGCAACAAGGAGGCTCTCAGGAAGCAACTCTTAGGCACTCTGCAACACTAGGCTAAATTGCAAATTCAAGAGCAAAAGTCTCAAAAGCATAGTTGTCAACATCAAGTGCCCATCAATGGACCATCTTTCTTCACTAGCCATTGCCCCTGCACTTGGGGATTGTTGCTGTTCCATTAGAGAATGTGGCAGAGCTCCTCAGGATGGGAATTCAATAATCTTTCAGTTGTGTGAATTTCCACCCACTGAGGCAATGCTCCATGAACATTTGAACATATTTATATACCTTATAGGTATGCCTAGGTGAACTTCCTCCCATGTATCCCCCATCCCGGACCCCCCACCCCCATAGATCCTCCCCTGCCATAGTTGTAACCCTTCTGTGATCCAAAACCTCTTCAAAAATGAAGCCAAGAATATTGCCAAATTAGATTAATAGGAAAATGAAATAATGATACGTTTAAATGTAAGAAATAAAATACATAATAATTTAGAGAAACTGAAACTAAAATGAAGTAAAAAAGATTGGGGTATTAAAAAAATGAAAGACATTAAAAAAATAAAATAAAATAGGCTGAATAATGTTCCATTAGAATATGTATATACCACATTTTGTTTATCCATTCATCTGTTCCTTCCATCTTTTGGCAATTGTGAATAACAATAATGCTGCAATGAATATTTGTGTGCAAATACCTGTTCGATCTTTGCTTTCAATTCTTTGATATATACCTAAAAGTGGGATTGTTTAACTTTCTGAGGAACTACCAAATATCTTCCCCAGGGGCTGCACCACTTTACATTTCCACCAACAATGAACAGGGGTTCATATTTTTCCACATGCTCTCCAACACTTGTTATTTTCCATTTTTTAAAGAGTAACTATTCTAGTGGGTGTGAAATGATATCTCATGGTTTTGATTAGTATTTCCTTAGTAGCTAATGCTGTTGAGCCTCTTTTCATGTGCTTTTTGTCCACTTGTATATCTTCTTTAGAGAAATGTCTATTCAAATATTTTTCCCATTTTTTTGTTTTTTGTTTGTGAGACAGGGGTCCTCTTTCATTCTTTTTCATATGGCTATCCAATTCTTCCAGAACCTTTTGCTGAAGAGATTATTCTTTTCCAGTAGAGTGGACTTGGCAGCCTTGTCAAAAATCAATTGTCCCTAAATGTGAGGGTCCATTTCTGAACTCTCCATTTGATTCCACTGGTCAATATATCTATACTTGTGCCAATACCATGCTGTTTTGACCACTTAGCTTTGTAATATGCTTTAAAGTTAGGAAATGTGAGTTCTCCAACTTCATATTTCTTTTTTCAATATGTTTATGGCTATTTGGGACCCCTTACACTTTGAAATAAATTTGATAATTAGCTTTTCTATTTCTGCAAAGTAGGCTGTTTGGAATTTTGATTGGGATTGTTTTGAATCTGTAAATCATTTAGAATTGTAGAATTGACATCTTAATGATATTTAGTCTTCCAATCCATAAACTTGGAATGTCTTTCCATTTATTTAGGTCTTTGATTTCTTTTAACAATGCTTTGTGTACAAGTCCTTTATATCCTTGGTTAAATTTTTGTTTTGATAGCTACTGTAAATGGAATTTTTTTTCTTGATTTCCTCCTAATATTTCTCATTACTAGTGTATAAAAACACTACTGATTTTTGCATGTTGATCTTGTACCCCACCATTTTGCTGAATTTGTTCATTAACTCTAGTAGTTTGGCTCTAGATTTTTGGAACTTTCTATATATAGGAGCATATCATCTGCAAATAGTGACAGTTTTATTTCTTCCTTTCCAATTTGGATGCCTTTTATTTCTTTTTCTTGCCCAGCTGCTCTGGCTAGAACTTGCAGTACAATGTGGAACAACAGTGGTGACAGTAGGCATCTTTGTCTTGTTCCAGATTTTAGCAGAAAAGCTTTAGTCTTTCACCATTTAGTATGATGTTAGCTGTGAGTTTTTCATATCTGCCCTTTATCATGTTAAGGAAATTTCCTTCTATTCCTAGTTTTCTATGTGTTTTTATCAAGAAAGGATGCTGGATTTTGTCAAATGCCTTTTCTCTGTCAATGGAGATGCTCATGTAGGTTTTTTTCCCTTTGTTTTGTAATGTGATGTATCATATTAATTGATTTCCTTCTGTTGAACCACCCCTGCATACCTGGAATAAAACCCACTTGATCATGGTGTATAATTCTTTTAATGTGCTGTTGGATTTGATTTGCAAGTATTTTGTTGAGTTTTGCATCTATATTCATAAGAGAATATAGATTTTTCTTCTCTTGTAGTATCTTTATCTGTTTTGATATTAGGGTGCTGTTTGCCTCATTGGATGAGTTAAGTAGTATTCCCTCCTGTTCAATTTTTTGGAAGATTTGGGCAGAATTGGTATTAATTACCCTTAGAATGATTGGTAGAATTCATCTATGAAACCATCTGGTCCTGGGATTTTCTTTATTGGTAGGTTTTTGATGACTGATTTAATATCTTTACTTGTAATTGGTCTGTTGAGGTCTTCTATTTCTTCAAGAGTCAGTGTAGGTTGTTTATGTGATTCTAGGAAATTGTCCATTTCATCTAAGATTGTATAATTTGTTGGCACACTGTTGTTCATAGTGTCATTTTATGGTCCTTTTTATTTCCATGGGTCAGTAGTAATGTTCCCCTTCTCATTTCCGATTTTATTTATTTGCATCCTTCAATTATTCAACTAACCCCTACTTTCATATTTATTTGATTTTTTGTGTTGTACCATATTGAGCATATTCTTATTTATATGTGGGTGTATTTTTAATATATTTTTCTTGTAGTTACTTGGGGTTAAAAGTTAACATCCTAAATATATAATAATCATATTTAGTGTGATACCAACTTGACTTCATAGCATACACATATACTTTTCCTTACCTCTTCATCCCCCAACCTTTTCTGGTTCTTGTTATCAATTATATTTTTGTACATTGTATGTCCAATACCATAGATTTATCATTACTTTTTATGCATTTGCATTTAGTACTGATATTTATAACTACCCAAATGGTTATCTTTACTGGAGGTTTTCATGTCTTTGTGTGTAGTGTCCTTTCCTTTCAGTCTAAAGAACTCCCTTTAGCATTGCTTGTAGGGCAGGTCTAGTGGTGGTGAACTCCTTCAGCTTTTGCTTATCTGGGAATGTCTTCATTTCTCCCTCATTTTTAAATGAAAGTCTTGCTGGACATAAAATTCTTTATTGATTCTTTCAGCACCTTAAATATTTATTCCCACTGCCTTCTTGCTTCTGTGGTTTCTGATGAGGAATCAGCACTTAATCTTACTGGGATTCTCTTATACATGATTTATTGATTTTCTCTTGCAGTTTTCAGAACTCTCTCCTTGTCATTGGCATTGGACAGTTTGATTACTATATGTCTGGGCATGGCTATCTTTGAGTTCATCTTGTTTGGGGTATGTTGAGCTTCTTAAATGTTCATATTCATGTCTTTCTTTAAATTTGGGACGTTATTGCCATTATTTCTTTGAAAATCCTTTCCACCCTTTTCTCTCTTTCTTCTCCTTCTGGGACTTCCAAAATGCATGTATAGGTAGGCTTCATGGCATCCCACATGTCTCCTAAGCTTTGTTTATTTTTTAAAAAGTATTTTTCTTTCTGCTCCTCAGACTGATCATTTCAATTTTCTTCTCTTATTCTTTCTACTGCCAGCTCCAATCTGCTGTTACCCTCTGGGTAATTTTTCATTTCAGTTATTGTGAGACCACAATAACTCTAGTATTTCTGTTTGATTCCTTTTAATATGTTCTATCTCTTTATGGAGATTGTCATATTATTCACTCATTTTTTCCCTTGATATCTTTCAGTTTTTCTCTGTGTTTTCCTTTATCTCCTTGAGCATATTGAGGATCATTTTTAAAAAATCTTTGTCCAATATGTTCAAAGTCTGATCATTTTCATCAATGGTTTCTGGATTTTTATGTTATTCCTTTGGATAGGCCATCATTTCTTATTTCTTTGTCATGTATTCTTTTGTTGCACACTGTGCATTTTAACATTTTAAAGTGTTTACTCTGGGATATAGTCCTTGAGTTGTCTGTTCCTTAAGTTTGTATTCAGCTGGTAACATGACAGGAATTTCCTTGAGAACCAGGAGCTAACAAAAACAAACTAAACAATATTTGTAAATTAGCTCTGCTTTGGCTGGTGGTCTCTTTCAGAGTTTAGCCCTCCTATCAAAATGGTCTGAGTAGAGCCTCTTGTTCTGGGCTTGTGCTTGCCAGTGGCCTTAAGAATTCCCCCAATTATTGGAATTTGAGTCCCCCTCTACTACCTATGAAGTAGCCTTTCTCTCCCTCTTGGGTGCTCTATTGTATAGCCACACAGAATAATGCAGGTACTCCTTTGCCCCAGGCCACTTTGACTGAATTGTTTCTTACACTGCTTTAGCTGTCTGCAAGCTGATTCTACCTGCAGAACAAGTTCTGGGAGGGTGAGCTTGAGACGTATTTCCTGTTTCAGTCTTTCAGGCTTCCACCAGATAGATCGGCTCTGACATATAGGCATGCCAGTATGCACATAATGGTTACTCCATTCCCATGAAACCAGAGACCCATGGACCCACAATGGAAGCATAGATTGGCTCAACACTATACTAGGGAGGGACTAGGGGAGGGAATAGTCAGGGTACCATGAGCTTCATCTACCATTTTTAAAGCTGCATTTTCTTGATTCAGCACTCACCCAGTTAGATCCCCTTAACTGTTTTCTGGTGTTTTGAAGAAGATGACTGTCAGTTTCTCCTAGTTTTAAAATTCTATGGGGAATGGCACTCTCAAGCATTTTATACCACCATCTTGGTCAACTGGAATCCTGTCTCCATACTATTTTTAAGGTGCCTTTTTCTTAACTCAGTGCTCTCACAGTTATTGCAACTCTTTATCTGTTTTCTGGAGCTCTGAGAAATATGGTTCTGCCAGTTTTTGCTTGTTACTTAAAAATTCTGTGGAGGGACAGAACCCTGGGAAATCTCACTTCACCATCTTGGTAACATCATTCCTCCTAAGATTTTTATTGGAGTTTCATTACATAGCCATGATTGATAGAATCAATTTCCAATCCCCACATCCTCCCTTGAGGTCAGGATGGGAGAATGGGAAAGACCATTCTCACTCCCCCCAAACCTAGGCCACCGCTAATCTACTTTCTGTCTTTAGGTATTTGACTATTCTCTATATTTCACATAAATGGAATCATACACTATATGGCCTTTTATGACTGGATTCTTCCACTTAACATGTTTTGGGGGTTCATCCATTTTGTAACAAGTATCGGTACTTCATTCCCTTTTATTGCCAAAAAATATTCTAATGTATGGAAGAATGACCGCATCTATCCATTTAGCAGTTAATGGGCATTTGGGTTTTTTCTACTTTGGGGCTATTATGAATAATGCTGCTTTGAAAATTTGTGTAGAAATTTTTGTTTTGACATATGTTTTCAATTCTCTTGGATCTATACCTAGGAGTGGACATGCTGGGTCATATAGTAATTCTATGTTTGACTTTTTGAGGAACTACCAGTTTTCCACAGTGGCTGTGTTTGGATTAATCTTTAGTTCTTTTTTTTTCTTCTTCACAACTTTTCATGTCAGGGCATGTAGGTTCTTTTCATTCCTCTTGACAGCTGAGCAGTATTACATAGTGTGAGTGTAAATATAAAATTTTCACCATTCCATTATTAAGAGATATTTAAATTGTCTCTAATTGTTTATTATTATAAATAATGCTTCACTGATTTGGACACATATCCTTGGATAGTTGTATAACTGTTTCAGTATGATAAAAACCAAAATGACTGAGGTAAAGGATGCATTTAGAATTTTGATAGTTACTGACAAGTTGGCTTCAAGTTCTCTATGATCTATGGTTTCAGGCAGCTTGAAAAGTCTCTCACACAAAAATCCTATGCTTTAATCCTGAGAGTGAATTCAGATTTGTCAGTTTTCATGACTTCAGCAAGGTTATTCAGAAAAATTGAATAAATCAACAAAGGGTCATTCTTATCTGAATACAGGTTTAAAGAAATTTAGCAGGGAACTACAATTTAATGATATTTTAATCTTTTTTT